>CACSLK010030184.1:14825972-14836672 GCA_902706635.1 Striga hermonthica | reverse complement strand
TACTTAATGAATTGGGTAATGACATTATGTGTTCGATGTGCTATTAGGATATTTACAGTCACTATGTGCGTTAGTATGATGATGTCCCCGAAGTGAGTTCATGAAGGAATATTATGCTAAACCCTGTAGATGGATTTATTCCGGCATAATATGAATGCTATGAGCGAGCGCTATCTTCGGTAATATAATATATTAATTAATTCTTGATTATTAGTGATCGAATTAATTAATGGACATTATATCTTAAACATGGGGAGTTAAATCGGATAATTATAATAAGGAGTCTCAAATGTAATTTGGGATAGGTGAGGGGAGTGCAATAATATTATTGTGGTGGACTTTAATATTATTAATATATTAATTGTGGGGTTGCTCCACAGTATTAATATATTAGAAGCCCTTATCCTATTCTCCTTAGGGTCCCTACTGTAGCTCTATATATACAGCATTAGGCTCATAAAGAGAAAAACACAATCCCATAACTTGGGAAGTCGTCCGCCCCCTCTCTCTCTCTCTTCCAAGGAGTAGTTCTATTTCTTGTGCTCCACTGATACAAGATCTAGATAGCTGTTTGAGAATACAGTAGAAGATCTTAAGGTATATACGGGATTCCAATCAGATCTATCATACATCCAAACCGGAGGCCAAAACAAACAAGTGACCATACCACGACGACCAGGACGACGAGACGAAGAGATCGCCGTCGAGATCGCCGCCAGCCGCCGCCGCACGCGCCACCACGCGCCGCCGGAAAGGATCAGCTGCCGGAGCTTACTCGCGCGCGTGAGAGCGCGTGAAATGTCCGATTTCCGATCGGTCAACGCCGTTGACTTCGCCGTGACGTCAACATTCTTGATTGGTCAAGTTTGTTCGATTCTGAGAAGATTTGATTTGCGGTCAACTGTTCGGGCCAGCCAGATCTACATAAATTTTAAGCAGTAAGTTTTCTTCATCAAACCTTTAGATCCGCTGCGCATAGGTTTATATTGAATGTTTGTCCGTGATTTGTGCATATCGAGATCGTCATATGTCCCAACAGGCGGAGGGATGCGAGTGGTGGTCTTTTAAACTGATTAATGCTTTCGCCTGATAAACTTATTACTGCTATTATAGCTTTTGGCTTTTTTAGATTATTGATAGGGAGTGTACTCCCTAAGATATTATTGATTATTGGATTGCTTGGGTGGTATTATAGATTATTGGGATTTTAATATTGATTAATGAAGAGTGATGAATGAATGAGTATTGAGAATTTGATAAGTATTGAATATTGATTTGAAAATGAGTAGCGCCTCAATTGTTTTTGAAATAAATTTGAAAAATTTATTCTGATTTTCGGCAAATAAAAGTGGGACGTTACAGTTTGGTATCAGAGCCAGTCTGCGTTTCTGTAGACTGGTCTAAGATGTGATAATGTGAATATATGCTTTGACCCTGTGTTATGACCACTCGCTCTCGTCGTGCCACGCCAACTAAGGTATGAGTACATGAATGATTTGAGATTATTGTACATTGCTTGATCATTGATTATTGAAATAAAATTGGGGTTAAGACTTATCCACCTTTAAATGGTTGAACTCTATTGTTTAATGGCGAACTCTAGACTTCTGTATTCATGTTATGTGCTAAATTTTATTCGGCTTATTCAATGTAGAGCTATGAATACCCGCAACAACTGCAACTGTCAGCCATCCCGGTCTTCTTCCCCGCCACCTCATCACCAGGCCCCTCAGGCCATGGACTTAACCAGGCTCATAATCCAGTTCCAGAACATGCATGCGTCAACCTTCTCGGGGACTGAGTGTTGGGTTCTGTTAGGAATGTCAAACAACATGCACAGTATTGAACTTATCGAAATAAATCCTAAAGCACCAGAATCTATAGTTAGGATATGGACGTTTACCTTTTAAAATTTTTGCCGACTCTAAGACGATGTAGAGTACCGTTGGTGAAGTTCATCTGAACACCACAACCTAATGGGCGAATAGGTTTGGCCTTTAGTCGATTCTAATTGACACGTCAAACGAATCACGGTTGAATGGCACGCGGGTCCCGGCGTCGGGTTGCAGCGGGCGATCGTGCGCGTCGGGTGCGGGCAGCTGCTGGGCTACGCGGACGGATGCTAGCAGCGACTGTGTGTGCGCGTCGGGCGCTGAGCAGGACGCGCGGGATGCAGGCGAACGCGTACGAACGCTGGGAAGGCGCGCGCGTGCAGGGGCAACACTTCTACTCCTACGCGGACTGGGCGTGCGCGTACTCCTTGTGCGCTGGCGATGCGCGATCGGCGACTGGGAGGTGCACGGGAAATCGGCAGCGAGCAGGTGACCATGGGACCTTACGGGCATCGCTCGAGGACGCTGCTCGGAGTCAGCATCGGGCCTGGCTGGTGCGCGGCTGCGAGCGACGGCTTGCGGTGGCGATCGACTGGGCCTGGCTGACTTCCGGCGGCGGTAGGCGATTTCCGGCGGTTATCGACGGCGGAGGACGGCGGTGGTAAGATGATGATGATGATGATGACCGAAATATATATATTAGAAAGCTCAATATATTGTACCAAAAAGCCTTCTAATGGATTACCTAAACACCTACTTCGATCAAACTTGGTGGAGCGTTTAATCGAATCTCCCTAACTCTCGAACGATGTAATTCTCTCGTGTATGTAGTAGAGAAAAATCGGCCAAGACAACATTGTAGGAGAGGTTGGGACATGGTGTATTTATAGGCTCCATTAGGGACCTTAAGGAGGTGCTAAATATGGGCTTATTCCATTAGGCCTGGGAAACCTAATTCTACTCCAATACTAATTTAATGTAGGAAGGAAATCTCCTACTAATCTCCTCCTTCTAGAAGACTCCTAAGTCTCCTAACAATAGAGAAGATCCTTGTAGGAATATCTTTCCTAATTAAATTAATAACCATGGAATAAAATTAATTCCTAATTTAGAAAGCCTAATTTTACTCTAATTAATAATATAATGTAGGAAATATATTTCCTACTAATCTTCATCTTCTAGAAGACTCCCAAGTCTCCTAATCCCAAGAGAAGATTCTAGTAGGAATTTTATTTTCCTAATTAATTAATTAATATGGAATAAAATTAATTCCTGTTTAATGGAATTAAATAATAAAACATCCCACTAGAGTAATATTATTGCTCTCCCCATTTAGCCACTATTTTACCAATAAAATCGAGCCTCCATGATTAAATAATATTAATCCGATTGATCGATTTACCTCCCTATGTTTAAGATATAACGTCCGTTGATTAATTAAATTACTGACAAAATAATTAATCAACTTCTTATTCATTTCCGAAATTAGTACCACTCAGACTTTAACCATTATGTCAGACAATCGTTTACCTGCAGGGTTTAATATAATGTTCCTTCCTGAGCTCATTTTGGGGAAGTCATCAATCCAACGCACTGGAACATAGTGACCGTAAATAATCTATAATAGCATATCATATAATTATTCTTACTTACGAAAATACCTCGTATGTCATCCTATTAAAATAGGAATCACTTGGTAAATCAAATAAATAAGAAATAAAAATATATGCCTATTTTACATTATCTTACAACTTAAGAGAACGCATCAATCACTGAAGGACTAAGTTACGACAACGATCAGTGAGTCTCATATCCTTATCCTTCCGTGGTCCTGTTCAACACTTCACATAAGTGCTAGTGTAATCCTTCAGTCAAAGACCAACTGAATCGAGAATACACTACAGTCTTTTTCCAAGTGGGGTCTCACTGCAAGTCTAGACTGTGAACAAATAGTTTAGTCTTATAAGGAACCGATAGGTGATCTTTCTGTTCGAAACTCTTCGAACCACACTACCTCAATATAAGACATGGAGTATGTATTGCATAAATAAATAAACTGCAAACATATGTACTTTGACCGAAACATGACTGCCAGATCAAAATGGAATTGATAGAATCTGCAAAACATAGCTTTTACAGCATACCTCTAACAATCTCCCACTTATGCTTTATAAGCTCATGGCTAAACAAAATAACCACAATTTCTTTCAATCTAATTCTCAAAGACTAGTCTACTATGTTGTCCTAACATCTGACTCCCATTCCTTCTACGTGTCTCGTAAGACTTTCGCCGGTAGCCTCTTCGTAAAAGGATTTGCTAGGTTGTCCTTTGATTGTATCTTGGCAACAACGACTTCTCCTCGTAAAACGATTTCTCGTATCAGGTGGTACTTGTGCTCTATGTGTTTACTCGCTTTATGAGTCCATGGTTCCTTCGAATTTGCTACTGCACCGCTGTTATCACAGAACACTGTGATTGCAGCGGGCAAACTCGATACCACATCAAGGTCGAGGAGATAATTCCTGAGCCAGACAGCTTCTTTCGCTGCCTCTGAGGCTGCTACATACTCATCCTCCATGGTTGAGTCCGCCACGCATTTCTGCTTGACACTCTTCCATACTATGGCTCCTTCTCCTAAAGTAAACACAAACCCTGAGGTTGACTTGCTTTCGTCCCGGTCTGCCTGGAAGTCAGAATCGGTGTAACCCAACGGAAGCAATTCATCTGCCTGGTAAATCAACATGTACTCCTTAGTCCTATATAGGTACTTGAGTATATGCTTTACCGCAGACCAATGTTCCGGTCCTGGATTACTCCGATATGTTGCTACCATGCCACCCATCCGTTATGTACGGATGATGAAATTCCATTGCTAGAGAGCGAATTTCAATAGAATTGTTCAAGGGTCGTATGCAACCTGAAGAAATCCCATCCACCATGGGTCCTGAAATCCCACCCCCGAAGGTTGACCCTCGGCGAGCACAACATAGCATACATGAGGATTCCTACTGTTGATGCATAAGGAACTGCCTTCATGTCCTCTATCTCTTGAGGCGTCTTCGGGGACATCCTCTTAGATAGAGGTATTCCATGCCGAAAGGGTAAATCCCCTTTCTTGGAATCCTGCATGTTGAAACGTTTTAGGACAGTGTCTATGTATGTGGATTGGGATAGGCACAACTTTCTCTTCTCTCAGTTGCGAATGACCTTGATTCCAAGAACATGTCCTACTTCACCCAAATCCTTCATATCAAACTGCTTGGATAACCATACCTTTACGTCTGACAACATCTTCACACTGTTTCCAATGAGAAGAATATCATCCACGTACAGCACTAGAAACACCACCACATTTCCATCACTTTTCTTGTACACACAGTGCTCATCCAGACATTGGGTAAATCCATACGATTGGATAACCTCGTCAAAACGGATGTTCCAAGACCTCAAAGCCTGCTTCAGCCCATAAATGGACCTCTTCAGCTTGCAGACCAAATGCTCTTGGCCCTTTGCAATGAATCCTTCTGGTTGCAGCATATAGATGTCCTCGTCCAAATTTTCGTTAAGGAAAGCGGTCTTAACATCCATTTGCCAAATCTCATAATCGATATGAGCGGCCACAGCCAAGAGAATCCTGATGGATTTGAGCATGGCTACCAGCAAAAAGGTTTCCTCATAATCGATCCCTTCTTTCTAAGTGTACCCTTTCGCAACAAGCCTAGCTTTGAAGGTCTCAACCTTCCCATCTGCTCCTCTCTTTCTCTTATAGACCCACTTGCATCTAATGGCACGAACGCCACTGGGTGGCTCTACAAGATCCCAGACCTGATTAGTGTCCATTGACTCTATTTCAGATTTCATCGCCTTTTGCCAAGACTCTGCATCCCGATCTTGGAGTGCCTCATTGTATGTCCATGGGTCGGATTCAAGAACGTCCGGGACGGCCTCAGAAGACTCTCCCAGACCCATGAACCGTTCGGGCTGCCGGACAACCCTCCCACTACGACGAGGTACTACCTGCTCAGGTGCATCATCAGCGATACGTGTTGCAGTACTTTGTGGTGTAACATCTAGCGCACTCGGTATTGAAGTACCCACTCCCTTTAACTCCTCAAGAACACGTCTACTACTGGGCTTATGATCTAAGACATAGTCTTCTTCCAAAAACCTAGCATTCATGCTAACGATTACTTTCTGGTCCTCGGGACTATAAAATAGACCACCTTTCGTTTTCTTAGGATATCCCACAAACAGCCTTACTTCTGATCTCGGTTCTAACTTATCGGTATCGGTTCTCAGCACATGTGCTGGACTACCCCAAATCTTGAGTAATCATCGATAAACGTAACGAAGTACTCGAAACCACCTCTCGCTTGAATACTCATAGTACCACATAGATTGGAATGAACTAGCCCTAACACATCTTCGGCTCTATGCCTTTTTGAACTAAAAACCCTCTTAGTCATTTTACCTTCCAGGCAAGACTCACAAGTTGGAAAAGCCTCGACTTCTAACGACCCCAAGGGCTCATCTGCTACCAACCTTTGAATCCTCTTAAGGTTAATATGACCAAGTCTTAGATGGATATGTTTTGTTCATTTTAGAAGGTTCTTTTCTCTTATTAAGATTAGATGATGAATTAAGTAATTGTTTCTGTTGCAGTGGGGATGACTTAGATTCTAGAATGTATAGATTGTCAACTAATGAACCAGAGCATATGAACTTTTTGCCAAAACGAATAACAACTTTATTATCAAACCTAGCGGAAAAACCGTTCATAAACAACTTAGAAACTGAAATCAAATTCTTTCTAAAACTGGGAACATAAAGACAATCTTTCGAAACTAGAAACCTATCTAAGCCAAAATCTAAATAGACGTCTCCCGCTGCAACTGCTGACGCTCTACTAGCATCGCCCAAGTAGATGGTAACTTCTCCTTCCCTAAGTCGCTTGGTTTCCTGGAACCCCTGCAATGAATTGCAGACATGATAAGTGACCCCGGTATCTACACACCAGGTACTGGTAGATAACACCGCTAAACATGTTTCAACGACTAAAGCAAAAGGAGTACCTTTTTCGAGTTTCTTGGGAAGAGGGCAGTTTGCCTTCCAGTGTTCTTTCTGCTGACAGTTGTAGCACTTGCCTTTCGGCTTCTTCGCCTTTTGTCGAGGTCGCGCGTCACTCAAGACCGCTTTGCCCTTTCCTGCAGACTTCTTCCTCTTCTTGCCCTTAGGAGCCTTAGAAGTGGAAGCTTCTCCCCGCTGGGCCACCATAGCTTGGGTCTTCTAACGAAACAGGCCCTCTGCCGACTGAAGTTCAGCAACAAGTTCTGGAAGAGTCATCAACATCTTATTCATGTTGTAATTCAACCGGAATTGCTCGAAGCTCTTCGGCAAAGACTGGAGCACTATATCGACCTGGGTTTCCCCATCAATAAAAGCCCCAAGAACCTCCAGCTCATTCAGCTGGGCCATCATAGCAAGAACATGTTCCCTTACGGGAGTGCCCTCGCGCATGGTCATGTTCATCAAAACCCTCATGGCCTCTTGTCGGGCAGCCCGCGACTGATGACCAAATAACTCCTTGAGATTGAGGAGCATATCCGCCGCAGTGTTCATAGACTGATGTTGATGTTGAAGTACATTTGACAAAGATGCCAAGATGTAACACTTTGCCATACGTCAGCCTTTTTTCATCGAGCATACTCTTATTTCTCTTGGTCTGGTGCATTATCAGCAGGCACAGCCGGACAAGCCTCAACAGTAGCAAATTTGTACCCTTCAGCAGGTAACACTATATCCGAGTTCCTTTTCCAGTCAATATAATTGGGGCCACCAAGTTTGTTTTCTTTGAGAATTACGGACAACGGATTGAAAGACATTTTGAATTCCTGGGATCATGCAAACATAGTCTTTACTCAGTCAAGTAGCTTTGAATTTATACATTAAATATTGATCCCATTAAACAACATTTGAATAAATTCACCAACACCTCAAAACACCGAATCCCCGCAGGCCACGGAGTGTGGACGTCTATGGTTCAAACATTCGCAAGAGGAGGGATAAATCCCATTAGCTTAACATACTGCCGAGCAGTACTTAACTAATAGTCGGTAATTCGGGCAAGAGGAAGTCAGATTGCCCAAACTTCTGTTCAGTATGCTCAGCCCATTTCTTCTGTGTCGCACGGCTCTAGTTCGGGCAAGAGGAAGTCAGATTCCCACCGGGATAACCGGAACGGGAAGCGTGGCGGGAATGACCGTCATGGTGAGTGCCCCGTCACTCAGGACCAGCTTCTGAAGTTCCGTAATTGTGGCCGTTATCACCCGGGAGAGTGCCATTTCGCCCAACGAGTCTGCTTCAACTGCATAAAGCCCGGTCACTTCTTCAGCAACACCACCAAGCCCCTGAGACAGCAGCCTTACCAGCAGCCCCTTCAGCTGCGGCAGCCCCAACATCAACAGCTCCCCCCACCGCCGCCTCAGCAATAGATTCACCAGTAGCAGCATCAACAACAGGCTCAACCGTGGGATCATTCGACTCCACGGAGTGCCCGTCACGATTGTATCAGACAGAGATCCCAGATTCGTCAGCCGATTCTGGCACAGTTTACATGAGGCGATGGGCACCAAGCTTGAGTTCAGTTCAGCCTACCATCCGGAGACGGACGGTCAGTCAGAGCGGACAATTCAGACGCTAGAGGATATGCTGCGCGCCTTGGTTGTTGACAGGGGTGCCAAGTGGGAGTCACTGTTGCCGTACGCAGAGTTTGCATATAACAACAGTTATCATTCCTCTATTCAGATGGCTCCTTACGAGGCACTTTACGGTCGCAAGTGTCGTTCCCCTCTCTATTGGGACGACGTTGGAGAGCGGCGAGTACTCGGTCCTAAGATGATCGAGGAGACAGCAGAGCAGGTCGAGTTGATCCGGCAGAGACTCAAGACAGCCCAGAGTCGACAGAAATCTTCCGCCGATCATCATCGACGAGACATCCAGTTTGAGGGTGGCGAGCACGCCTTTCTCAGAGTTCGCCCGGTTCGCGGAGTAGTGCGATTCGGCAAGAGGGGGAAACTGCACCCTCGTTTCATTGGTCCGTTCGAGGTACTCGAGCGAGTAGGCGAGGTCGCGTATCGTCTAGCCCTACCTCCCGAGTTATCAGGCATTCACAATGTATTTCACGCATCTATGTTGCGTAAGTACGTGTGCGACCCCGATCATGTCATCCCTCACACGGATATTTAGATTCAGCCAGACTTGTCGTACGAGGAGCGACCGGTAGCTGCACTTGACCGTCAGGTCCGTCGGCTCCGGAAGCGAGATATCCCCCTCGTGCGCATTCAGTGGGATCGCCACGGAGCTACCTGGGAGGAAGAGTCGGACATTCGCGCTCGTTTTCCAGATTTCCAGTTTTGATGTACATATTCTTAATCTTATGTACATAGTTCATGTATAGTAGTCATGTTTTGAATTTTCGAGGACGGAAATTTTGTAAGGAGGGAGGATTGTAATATCCCGAGATATTATCAGTATAAATTACGTTTAATTCCGATATTGTAACGTTATTGTTTATTATTTTCGGAATTAATTAAGTTCAGTCGGGATTACCGAAATCTATTTTCGGCGTACCGTTTACGTCCGAAATAATTTTGGTAATTAAGTATTAGGTTTAATTTAACAATTAAACATCATTTGAGTGATTAATTGGGATTAACCACATAACTTAGCCTTAAAACCCTAATTAGCCGTGAGATGAAGATGAATTTTTCCCAAAATATGACTAAGTACCGTAAGCTTTTCTTAAGCTTGAAGAATTGATTTTTAACCAATCAAAATTTAGCAAATGTCAAAGAGAATAAGCTTAGTCATCAAGAGAATGAAGGAGAAGCAAGCAAGTGTAAGGGCAAGAGGAAGCCACATCTCACCCATGTCATCCCATAAGCCCACGGCCATGTCTATATAAAGGTTCCTTGATCAAAAATTTTGCCCATTTTTCCCATAGAACCGAGCAACACTTTCAGTATATTTTAGCCTCTTTCATCAGCAACCAAAGGCAAACAAATTCTCCCAAACTTCCACTCCAATCGCACGGCCAATTGAGAAGCAACCGCACGACGAGCACGAGCAAGGAAGCACACCCTATTTCCGATTCCCGTCGAGCGTTTAGAAGGTATTCTCTTCTTCAGCTTAGGTGCATGTTAATAAGGCCAGTTCAGAGTAAATCGTTTGGAGTAATTATCGAAATTTTAGATTTAATCATCCCTAAGTCCGAGCGTGCCTAAGTTAAATTATCATCGAACAATCTTTGCTTTTTCTCGGCAACTTTCGAACCAAAATCATTTATATGATCAGTGTAGCCTATGTTAAGTTCAGCATGATTAAACTATTGAGTTAAGATGAAGTATGGCCGATGAAAGGGCCCCAGCCGGCGCCCCGCGCCTATTGCGCGTAGTTTCGGGTAGCCGCGGGCCGAGGCTTATTGTTTCAGTATTAATCAAGTTCTTCCGTGTGATTAGTCCTTAAATTACTTCAGTTTAATATTCATGCTGAAGTGTTCGGTAGTTGTCGGATAATATGTAAGATCGGCCGAAGGACGGCACATAGCCGTCGGCGACGCTCGGGCGTTCGCCGCGGCCTTTGATGTTTGATATGTGTTGGCTGAACTTTTAAGTCATTTTTGACAAGTTTATTCATATTAAGTTCAGTTAAGTTAAAATGGTCGATGTCTTTTTCAGTTCGGCGAGAGATGACCGAAGGCCGTAGGCATCGCATATAGCAAGTGCGCCACGGCCGAAGGCTCGGTTCATCAAGTCAAATTCAGCCGTTTCATGTTAGATTCAGTTTAATGGTCATTTCAGGTTATAACA
>CACSLK010030184.1:14807162-14817807 GCA_902706635.1 Striga hermonthica | reverse complement strand
AAGAACTTTCGTGACTTGAGAAGATTCAGAAGTCTCCATTTGGAGTAGAGAGATACTTGAATTGAAGAAATGAGGGGATATTTAAAGAAAGAAAAATGAGTATTATATTGAAAGAAACAACAGACAAGGAAGAAGTTGAGCATTAAATGATATGTATTATTAGAAGAAATCAAATACCTTTTAATAAGGGAGTTAACAGAGATGGATGTTGCAAACATGATCTTTAGCAACAATATTTTCGAGACTATAGCGGTTCTGTTCATCTTTAAAACAGACCCATAAAGACATAAGCTCTTGATGCACATATCCACTGGGATGTGTCTCGAGAATTTGTTGAAGGGTTTGATCCAGAGATTCATTATTCAAGCCAGTTTTTATGAAAGCTATTTTATCTTCTCGATTTTTGGACGCAAAACCCACTGATTTGCATCGAGTGTCGCAGTTCCAACGAGCACATTTATAGCAGCCGCCTATTCATTTTGCTCTACGTTTCTTGGAAAGAGTACTTCTACCCATACCGGACAGATAATTATAAGAATTTGGAAATTCGCCAGAGAGTCGGACGTTTGCTTCAATCAACCATCAGATATCATTTGGAATATTGTGGATCATTAGCACTCTCAATCTTTCCACTCGAGATCGATAAATCCTTTTTATGATAATAAAAGGAAGAAAGGAATATGATTTGTGAATATTTGAAAGTGCCGAATCCATTTGTTGTTTCGGACCATTGCTGAAGAAGACTGAAGGATTAGCGAGCCGGTTTATAGAAGATCGAAGCGTATAAGGTAAGTTTCTGGAGATAGAGTTTGACATTATTATATTCCTAACGTCAGAACATGCAACCAGTATGCAATTAATGCGGCAGAAATCTGATATGAGATGTCAGAAATAATTGAAGAATGAATTATTGTGAAATTGAGTTGTGTCGGTCAACATTATTGAGGACATAATAATTCACATCGATAGGTGAAATGTGGTATGATCAGTAATTGGGTAATTTATGCAGTGCAGTAATTTCCAAATCAGTTTTATTTGAGATATATTGGAAATATTAAAGTCCGAGGAATATAAGTAGTTTTCATCAGAAGGTTTCCCGACGCAAAGGCAAGTTCAGTACAGTTGATGATGCTAACGTATATGTAATTTTTGCAGGTATTATTGACATTGTGAGTACACACATGTAAATTTCCACACCCGAAGGGCCCCGGGTAGTGGGTACATTGCATGCAAAGTGCCACATAGTCATGTTCTGTGTACTAGGAGGCAAGTTAAAGTGTTTAGCATTACCATCATTATGATGGAAAATGATCATAGAAATAGTTGAGTACGTAAGTCGGAATTCGAGAAAGGTGCAAGACTGCTCAGAATTGGCAGAAGTATTCAGTTGATAAAGCATGGACAAGCAATGAATTTTGATAAAGTTTTTCTGAAAGTTCGACTAATGAGAAGTGTCGTTCAGTAAGTTGCATTCTTTTCGTATAAGTCCGTTCAAAGTTCTTTGAACTAGTAGAAGAAGTATTCTAACATTAAGTTTTACCTCCCAAGTTGGTTAGTATGAGTAATGTTTTTCACGTATTGATGATATGTGTATACGTGAGCAATCCAAATTATGTGCTTTAGCACAATGAGATTTAGATTTAGTAAGTTTTAAATTACGAGGAATAGTCGGTATCAGTTTTAGACCAAAAGGTTCATTGGCTAAGGAATCAAGATATTCCTCTCGTTTGTATAAAATGGAATTGCCACAGAGAATAAGATGCCATTTGGGAGGGATAAACTGATGTTAGAGTTTTAGATTTTAATGTTTTTGATATATAATCCCAGTTTCAGTATTTCCGAGGACGGGAATAGTTTTAAGGGGGTAGAATGTAATATCCCATTCAGTTATTAGTAATAAGTATCAGTTTATTTCCAAGATTGAGCTATTTTGAGGCTTAAAAAGTTAAAATTTTAAAGTTTTAAAGTCACACGGGTCGTGTGGGTAGCCACACTGGTCGTGTGAAGTCACACGGGTCGTGTGACAAGCCACACGGGTCGTGTGGCTCAAGGCACTATTCAAGTTTAGCTTCGGTTTTTTCACACGGGTCGTGTGACTTAAGTGACACGGGTCGTGTGAGTTCACACGGGTCGTGTGACTTAATTGACATGGGTCGTGTGAGTTTACACGTGTCGTGTGACTCAAGTGACACGGGTCGTGTGGCGTCACACGGGTCGTGTGACTTGTGACACTAGTCGTGTGACCGACAAAATTTCAGATTTTTATGATTCGAGTTTGATGCCAACTAAAGTGTATTTTGAGCAATTAAATATGCTTAGCTGATAATTTGAAATGTTTGGTAAGGACTTATTTAAGTGATTAATTTTTACAAGTTTAAATTGTTTAATTTGTTAATTTCTTCACTCCAAATATTTTATTCCAAAGTTTTGGCTATAAATAGAGGCTTAAAAAATCAGATTTTTACACCAAAGTATAGTATCAAAGTTATATTGAGAGGTAAAGGAGAAGTATTTTTCGAGTAAAGGATTTTCAAGATAATTCAAGTTAATTCAAGTTCCTATCAAGTCTTTCAAATTTCAAATTTCAAGCCATTGAAAGAGGTAATTCATGCTTGTATTTGATGATGAATCATGTTATTAGCAAAGCATGATTAGTATAAGTGATTCTTGTTAGAATTTAAGTATTTGATATCATGCATGAGTTATAAGTTGAGTAATGATTTAGTTTATGTTGGCATAATAGTATCCATTTTATGTTATTGATATGAGTTATCATGATGAGAAGTTGATAAAGTTATAAGTTGATAGCTTAATATGATGTGTTTTTCATGTTAAGTGTAAGAGTATGAGTTTCACAGTTGATGATGAGTAAATTGATAAGTTTAGCATCAAAATGTTGATAAGCATGCAATTTCATAAATTGCGCAAGTTTAGCTTTAACATGTTGAGTTAACATGTTGATATCATAATTTAATGTTATGATTGAGTTATAAGGATGAGCAAGTTTAATTGTTATAAATCATGAGTTAAGTTTGATGTTGGTAAGTTGAATATGTTGAGTTATGTATGTGAATTTGAGTTATTTCACTTACAAGATTTGCAAGCCAACATCTAAGTTATAAGACATGATTTATGTAAGTATTGATTGAGTTTTAGTTGAATGTGTTAAGAAGACAATTCTATGAATTGTTTCAAGAATAGTATATTGATATTATAATATGGTTTTGATGAGTTTTAAGTTACCATTTTTATTTCTAAGAAAGTTTAAGATGAGGCTTGAATCATGAATTTATGTATGTGGAATTTAGTTTATTTTCACTTTTAAGTTATTACATGGTATATGAGTTTATACTAACATCTAAGTTTCAAAATCATGATTCATATGATTTAAGTTTGGTATTAAGTAAAAGTTTAAGAATTTAAGATGTTCAATGAATTAATGTTCATTTGAGCTATAGCCGAAATTATCTTTAAGATTCGGATAAGTTATCAGTTAAAGTTAACAATCCCAAAGTACTATTGAGAATACTATGAGCATAGTACTTAGTATATTTGTTTATATTTTTATTTAGTTGCAGATACAGCTACCAGTACAGCACTTACAGTTTTCAAAAGTTTTCAAGAAGAAAAGGTGGGAACCCAGACTGGGTAGTACATTGAGTATAATAGCTAGATCATGTTCAAAGGTATGTATATGAGTTAAAGTTATGCTTGGGGTGGAGGCGCAGTAGCCTTAATAAGCCATCCTAAGTAAGTTAAAGACTCGCTCAGTCCAGACTGGGTTTTGGGGAGGCAACCCCTAATATGTGATCACGTGAGAACCGGCAGTACGGTAGTTGCAAAGTTCAGTTAAAGTTACCGGACCAAGGTCCGGGAGAAGTTTATATATACCTGTGATCATGATATTGATATTATTATTAATATTTACTTTAGTATGAGCTTTTACAGAGTACAGTTGATTAGTACTCACGTCTCACTATTATCATTTTCAGGTAACAGGGTCGGGCCGAGGGTGTTAGTCAAGCTGTTGTGATGTCGGTTGTGCTTTCAGTTGTGCATTCAGTTGTGAGCTTATTAAAGTTTGATTGTGAAATTCAATAAGGTATATGGTTTGTAAATGCCACGCTTAAAGACTTCCGCTATGTATATTAAATTTGAACTTGTGTGATTTGAAGTTTGATAATTAAGTAAAGTTTCTGTTTATTATTATAAATGAGTTTAGTTTCACACTTGTTCAAAATGTTAAATCTGTTTTATCGAGTTTAAGAAAACATATTTTCAAAGAAGTTAAGTTTTAGTAGCATTCCGAGTTAAGAATATTTTAAAAAAGTTATAAGTATGTTTCGAAATAAGTTGCGAAAAATTTACTCTGATGAGCGGGGTGTTACATCAAGTATTCTGATGCTGAAAGCCTTTGATAAAATGTGGTCTTGATCCCGCTGACATCCGACCTTGCAATGACCAAATACAAGGGTTCAACGGGAGCATTTCACGACCTATTGGCGAGATTACTCTACCTGTCAGATTTGGTACGGCTGAACACGTTACTAAACTCGTCATGGAAACCTTTAAAGTCCGCGACATCAACAACGAATACAACGCAATCATTGGAAGGACTGCCTTATACAAGCTCCGAGCTGCTGTTTCTATTTTTCATTACGCACTTAAATTTCCGACTACCCGTGGAGAGGGAACTCATTACGGGGACCAAAGAAAAGCTCGAGAACTCATCACCTTTATACCATCCACCAGAGTCCATTCTGTCAATTCGGTCGACGAGAGAAATCCCCAACCATCGACCACCTCGGACAACACAGTTTCCGAGGAACCGAGTTATGACCTCAACGTCTCTTTCACCTCGGATCCTTTAACTGAGGACCGAGGTAGAAGACCTGGAAAAGAACCCATTCAAGAAGAAGATGAATTGGACCCAAAAACTCAATTCAAAGAGAAAAGCCGAAATGATCGAGCCGAACGCGGAGAGGAAGTGGAGTTGATTCATATTGACGAACCGACATGTCAAAAGTCGTTGTGCATTAGGAGCCACCTTCAAGAACCCCTTTGATCTGAACTTGTGTCATTTCTCAAAAACAATTCTGATGTCTTTGCGTGGAAACACGAAGATATGAAGCGGATTGACCCCGGTGTTGCTAGCCATAAGCTAAATCTCGACCAAACTGTTAAATCGATCGTCCAGAAACGTAGAAAATTGGTGCCATATCGTCAAAAGGCTTTAGAAGAGGAAGTCAAAAAGCTTGTGAATAACAAGTTCATCAAGGAAGTCTAATACCCGACTTGGGTATCCAATCATGTCCTCGTAAACAAGAGCAACGGCTTGTGGGGTTTGTGCATAGACTTCTCAGATTTGAATAAGGCGTGTCCAAAAGACAGCTATCCACTTCCTCATATTGATTACATGGTAGACGCCACCTCGGGACACGAGTTAATGAGTTTTATGGACGCTTACTCCAGTTATAATCAAATCCCCATGGATCCTGAGGACTCAGAACATACTTCGTTCTACTTTGCCCGAGGCCTATATTGCTATGCTATGATGCCCTTCAGATTAAAAAATGATGGGGCCACTTATTAGCGTCTTGTCAACAATATGTTCGCTAATCTGATCGGCCACACTATAGAAGTATATGTGGATTACATGCTTGTCAAGTCGGTAAATGCTTCCGACCATGTAACCCATCTTCAGGAAATGTTTAATATTCTTCGGTCATACTCCATGGTCTTAAATCCTAAAAAGTGCACCTTCGAGGTCGAGTCTGGAAAGTTCCTTGGTTATATGGTGAGCCAACGAGGAATTGAAGCCAATCCTGTCAAGATCAAAGCCATCCAAAATTTAACTCCTCCGACCTCGGTCAAGGGTGTTCATGCCTTAACCGGCCGACTTTCTGCTCTTAATCGGTTCATCTTCAAGTCCACAGATCGATTTAAACCATTCTTCGAGGCAATCAAGAAATGAAAACACTTTGAACGGACCGAAGAATGCCAAAAGGCACTTATCAGCATTAAGTAGACTCTCGCATCTCCTCCGACGTTACAGAAGCCAAATCCCGAGGAAATGCTGTTCTTGTACCTCGAAGTCAGTAATACGGCAATAAGTGCCGTCTTGATACGTGAAGACGGGGTGTTGCAATAACCTATTTATTATGTCAGCCAGGCCCTACATGATGCCGAACTACGCTACCCTCCTATGGAGAAACTGGCGTTTGCACTTGTTACTGCCGCCCGGAAACTGCAACCTTATTTTCAAGAGCATTCCATAACTGTTCGCACTTCGTATCCCTTGCGAAAAATCTTGCAACGACCTGACACTTCGGGACAAATGATAAAATGGGCCGTAGAACTCAGACAGTTCGACATCCATTATCAACTGAGGACTGCAATCAAAGCACAAGTATTGTCAGACTTCATCGCCGAATTCACGCCAGCGGTAGAGCTGCACAATGACAACCAACCGTTGGTCCTCTATATTCATGGGTCCTCCACAGCAAACCGAGCGGGTGCGGGAATAGTCTTGGCCAATCCGGAAAACCTATTGTTCTGCCATTCGGTTAAGTTTCTTTTTCCCGCTACCAACAACGAGGCTGAATATGAAGCTTTGTTATCCGGATCTAGCCGAATCCATAAACGTCAAATACCTTAAAGTTTTATCTGACTCGCAGCTCTTGGTCAATCATATTAATGGTTCATACGAAGTCAAAATTCTTTGTCGACGTCGAACACATCCCCCAAACTCTTAACGTGCAAGCAGATGCTCTGTCTCGACTAGCCTCGAGCACCAGGATGGAAAGTATGGAGTATGTCCAAGTCGGTCAGTAGGAACAACCATCAACCCATCTTCCCGAAGTTTTGACTATTGATCCGGCCACATAACAAAAACCTCCGACTTGGATGGATCTTATTATTCAATACTTGGAAACCGGGGCCCTGCCTCCAGATCCAAAAGAAGCCCGGGCACTTCGGATTCGAGCTACTCGGTATACTTTGGACAACGGAATCTTGTTCAAAAGAGGATATTCGCTCCCACTTCTAAAATGTTTGACCGAATCCGAGTCCCGCTATGTTCTCGAAGAGGTGCATGAAGGAATTTGTGGAAGTCACCCCGGCGCGCAAGCCTTGTCATACAAGATCTTACGACAAGGATATTATTTGCCAACTTTAAAAGCAGATGCCGCCGCATGGATTCGTAAATGCCCGAAGTGTCAACTTTTTGCACCTAACATTCATCAATTCCCTGAAGAACTCAAGTCGGTCTGCAGTCCGTGGCCTTTCGCCAAATGGGGGATTGATCTCATTGGTCCCCTACCGACCGGAAAAGGTGGCGTTCGGTTTGTAATTGTTGCTGTTGACTACTTTACAAAATGGGCTGAAGCCGAACCACTGGCCACGATAACCGAACAGAAAGTTGTTGATTTTATATGGAAGTCCATCATTTGCCGCTTCAGAGTACCGAACTCGATTATCACCGACAACGGTCGACAATTCAAGGGCAAGCGGCTTGAAACTCTTTACGAAGAATATGGCATTAAACACTTTTTCTCTTCGCCCTATCATCCACAATCGAACGGCCAATTCGAAGCCGTCAACAAGCTGATTAAGAATGGTCTCAAAGTCCGCTTTGATGCCGCAAAAGAGGCCTGGACAGAAGAGCTGCCACATGTCCTATGGGCATATCGAACAACTACGAGGACGTCCACAGGCGAAACTCCATTTTCGCTAACGTACGGTTCGGAAGCCGTTGTCCCAGTGGAAATCGGTGCACCGATTTACCGAATTCAACGCTATACCGAAGAGACCAACTCAGACAATACGAAAGCAAACTTGGATCTACTTGAAGAACTTCGTACTCGTGCCGAACTCAAAAACGCCACTTACAAACAAAGAAGCGAAAGGTACATCAATTCCAAATTCAAGCCTCGTACATTCCGAATTGGAGATCTAGTCCTAAAGCGAATCATGGGGCCTGACCCCGGTCCACTCAAACCAAAGTGGGAAGGACCTTTCCAAATCATTGAGGTCTTACCCCACGGAGCGTACCGGATTGCGCATCCTGATGGAACTCCACATCAATACCCGTAGAATGTTGTATTCCAAAAGAAATTCTACCAATGAATAATCCGAAGTCGAACAACCGACTCTCCTTGTGACAGACCCTCCTTTTGCCTCTATGAGGGAACGAAATCACTCTTTTGATGTAATGAAGTTCAAAGACTTTCGCTTATAAATCCGAGCATCAGCTCGGTATCGATGTAAAATATTTTGACAATTGGTTTTATCAATATTTTGTACCGATGTAAATGTTGCGACACTCGATCTCGCTGATGCCTTGTAATACATCCAAATCCTACGTATGGTTTGGTTGGGCTAAAGCTCATCCACGTCACTTCAGCAAACATGATTTGACGGGTCCCGCTAACAACCGAATATAAAACAAATGACTCGGTTGGAGCCACTTCATAATCGGACTCTGCCGAAGTTCGGTGAACCCTATTTATCTTATGCACGGCACAAAAGGTGTTAAGTTTCATAAATTTCTAATAAGTTTACATATCAACTTACACTGATAGCCGAATTCATTAAAAGATCAATGTGGAACTCGAAAATCATTTTTATAAAAAGTTCACAACTCGGTTGTAAATTTGATTAAATCCGAGTTGAAAGGCCAGTCTTATATTTTTACCGAGTTCATTACACTTGGTCTAAAAATTGCTGACTTTGCACAGCAAAATAAAAAGAATTGAAATCATGCAAACATGCTAAGTTCATATTATAGAGTCGGAAAATTCCAAACTACATACTTCCTACTAAGGATGTCAACGTTCTGACACCCCGACTACTTACTTAAAAATAAAACATAAAAATAAAAAAAACATGAGTTTCAAAAAACTTCAAGCAGCGTCATCTTTGTCCTCTCCCTCTCGGCCAACACCGCTCCCTTCACCGACTTCCACTTCAGATATCTTCATTTGTCCCTGAAGTCGCTCTAGAATGGCGATCTCCTTCACTTTGGCTGCTGCGTCGATGGCCGCACCCGACACCGGAACAAACTCATGGCGGGTGTTGTAAGTATTTTTACTGGAGTAGAATCGAAAGATTCGTTCCCCGGGTCGTATTGCAAGGAAGGTTAGCCGGATTCAATTGTACGATTATTCGGCCACGAGAAAGAAAAGAAAAATTCCTAAACACTCTATTCAATAATTTTGGGGGTTTTAATTATCAGCTAAAGATTTAAAACTAATGCAAACAAATTAAATAGCAAGTGGATAAACTCAAATGATTAAAGAGCTAGGGAATAGGGGATAATTGCTTTCGGTTCTAACACAACTACCGACAATCAATTGCTCGGTTAAGGGATTTGAATCGTTTCTCGTCCAGAGGCTCACTCTCAATAACTCTTCGTAACAAGAGAGTGAACGTACACGATCAACCATCAATTCCAACAACTCATAGACAATACTATTACGAACAAGTCTACTCTAAACAAGCCTATATCGACCAACGTTTCCCCTCTCGGTTCTACATGTTGATTAATTAGGTTAGAAAGGTGATCAATCTACTAACCCTAGAATAATAACAACTTGAATAGATATGAACAATTAAGAGCAAGCAATTATAATCGAACCTAATCAATCATCCCCTATCCCTAGCGTATGGATTTAGTTACTCATATGGAATTCAACATCAAAACTCATAAAAACCCAAGCTATCATCATCAATCACACAATTGAGAAAAGAAGAACTTACAATTAATAAAAGAATCCCAATGTCAAATCCACTGAACAATCCAAATTCAAGCCGGAAAACAGAGTTTTTATCTCCAAAACCAATCCAAAATAACAAAAGTATGAAAATGAATGAGTTTCTAGAGAGAAAAAGTTTAAAAACGAAGTCTGGAATGAGAATAATAATGTCTAGGTCGAAATTCTGATGTTAAAATCCCGACCTCAAAATTCGGGCCGATCAAGTCGCGAGTCGCGACTTAAGTCGCAATTCGCGACATTCACTTTTGCCGAGTCGCGACATCTCGCGAGTCGCGCGTCTTCAAAAATCTTTATTTTCTGGGGAATGTCGCGATCTAGCTCGCGAGTCGCGACTCAATCTCGCGAGTCGCGACATTGACTCGCGAGTCGCGACTCTCCTCGCGAACAGCTCCTTTTCGTCTCTGTTGGACTCGCGAGTCGTGACATTCTCGCGAGTCGCGACCATCTCGCGATTCGCGACATTGACTCGCGAGTCGCGAGAAGTCCTGGGCAGCTCTTCAGTCCGTTTTTTCGGTCCTTCCTTCAGAATTCTGGCACGCCAATGGGTATTCTTGACATTCCGGCCTAAGCTCAAACAGTCCCGTCCGCGACCGACGCAACCTACCTCCTGTAAACACAAACACGAGGAAAGCACGAAGCAAAACACAGCAAAAAGACGTACAAAATGAAACTAAAGAGAAAAACGCAAAAACACAGAATTGGACCAAATAAACCACGAAAATCCTATAAATGGGAAAATAAAAGAAAAATAAACCCAAAATAAAGACACAAAAATGGGACAAACAACTCCCCCACACTAAAACCTTTGTTCGTCCCGAACAAAAAGAAAAGAAAAGAAAATAAAAGAAAAGAAAAGAAATAAATGATCA
>CACSLK010030184.1:14785504-14806634 GCA_902706635.1 Striga hermonthica | reverse complement strand
TTTTTTTTTTGCAAAAACCATTTGGACGTCTTATCTAGGTTTAGCCTTCGGGTTTTCTGCCCGAGTCTCCTATACCGGTTTCCCGTATTCATGGCTCTTATCCACTACATTAGTGGACGGAGCGCTAGGAGTATAATCCATTTGGCTTTCCCATTTTTTGTTTTTCTTTTCATTTTTTTTTTCAAAGTAAATAAACATATATGCAATACAATCAACTATCACCTCCAACATTCAACCCACAACTCTATATCATCATCACGAGGCTAATCAATAAAATCGATCAAGGCTCAAAGGGGGTAACTAGTGACTGTTATTCACGAAAATAAAAAGGAAAAGGGTAATACAAGAAATGCCTCAATCATATTCATGTTTCACAAATCTAATCGAGTTATTTCAAAGCAGTCTCAAGGAAAATTCTACTAGATAAGATTCTGACCAATATCATACAAGAAACAAAATAGGCTCAAACCTCACAAGGTAAATATGTTCCTCAAAATAACCAAGCCAATTAATCAAAATGCATTACTCGATCACATCATCACAACTTCTCACATTCAACCAACAGTTATCAATCAGTCTTACAATACACCATAATCCAAGTTCAGATACAAATAGAAACATAAAACTAGACTGGACCACACACAAAAGAATGAAATAAAATGACCTAAAAATAAAAACTAGACCTGGTCAACCAAATAGCCACATAAAACATGCAAAAACTCCCCCACACTTAAAATCAGACAATATCCCCATTGTCGACTCTCGGCGAAGGGAAGTTGTACTACATAATCAACCGACGCAGCAAAGAAGAGAAAATAAACAAAAGATAATAAAAATAAAAGGGAAAAGGAAAGAAACAGCTGACCAACACAGTGACAAGTCACTGTGGATCGGGAGGAGGCGACGGAGGATGAGTATCAGATGGGCCGGCACCGGAACTGAACTGGGCATCCCACCGGCCAAAGCGCTCGTCCCACTGCGCGTGGCGAGTCTCAATAGCCTCCACACGGAGGTTGACGCTCGCGAGCTGGGCGCTGATATCTCGCATGTCACGATCATAGCGGTCCTCGAACGCCGTCCACCAAGGCGGAGGCTGGGACCACCAAGCTGGTGGGGCAGAAGACGCAGCCGGATGCTGCTGATGATGATGTGTGGCTCGGGGTGCTCGGCGATCGGGACTGGGGACAGGCTCTGGAGCAGGCTGCCAACTAGAAGGAGGCGGAAGAAGATGGCTATCATCGAGAACAGTCTGATCATGGTCCATCTCATCCGCCTGATGAGTATCGTCGGTCGCCTGCTGAGGACGAAATGAGCTCCCATGTGCAGCGGTAGTAGCAGCCTCTAACTTCCTCATGCACGTTGAGTAGGCTGGCGACTCCTATAGACCACAAATGTATGTTGGTCGGAGATCAGACCCGAATGGTGCAGCTCAAATACGTCAATGCGTCGCATCAGTACAGGTGGGCTGCCCGATGCCGTCGGATCGACACCGAGATTAAGGGAGAAATCTGTCACCACGTGTCCGAAACATGCAGCTGCCCGCCTATTCCGAAGCACGGAAAGGTCACCACGTGTCCCCCTTCAGGTACTCGCGCACATTCAGATCGGCACGTCCAATCATGGCCCAGAGCACGGAAAGGTCAACCTGCGTGACCTTATTGGCCTCCTTCTTTCCTAAGAGGCCATAGCACAAGAACTTGTGCATAATGGCTATCGCACCGTGCTCGATAAGGCTGTTAGGCATGCCTTGTGGGTCCCACACAGTGTCGGGAGAGAGCTCAGGCCAGAAACTAGCTGGGGACATGTCGGATACCGTCGAGAAGCCGCCATCCGTAAGTCCCAAAACTCGCTCAAGGGATTTGTTGCCTATGACCTGTCGGGTCCAAGCAGCCGAAAAGTCATATCATCGGATCCATCAGCATTCTGTCGGAACTCAAGAGTACTAAAGAACTCGAGCGTCAGGTTCCGGTAAGTAGGATGGAAAACTTCGGCATATCTCCTCAAGTGAAGCGTGGTCAAGTACTGCTCAACCGTCTTCAAAACGCCCAAGTCCGAAAGTAATGAGAAGTCGAGCGTCTTCGACTTGAGAACCTCCTTCTTGGCGAGCCGGGAGTAAATTTCCCCCTCTCGTTCGTCGAGGATAGTGAAGGGGGCATTGTACTGTGCCCGTAGATCGACCAGCTCGGCCTGGGAGGAGGATTCGCCTTGCGTAGACTTCCGTTTGTTGCGTTTGGTGACCATTTTGAATAAGAAACTCGCTTAGACAATTGAGCGAACACTTGGTGGGCAACACTTTTGAACTTTGAAAACTTTGCACAAGAAAACAATGGTGAATCCCTTTTCTTCTATCAAAATGGTCAACAATCAACTCTAGCAAGATCAATACGTCACAAAATAGCACGAAGATCGACTACCGGCCTTGAATTCCCGAATATGTGAAGAGAAAGCTCGAAGGAGATGAAGTTACCGAATGTCCCTATGAAGTAGAAGCTGTGGTAGCTGGCCGGAGAGAAAAGTCGACGGTGATCGAAGCTAAGGAATGGCCGGAGTTCGGAGATGCTTGACCGCCGAGAGAACGAGTGCAGGAAAATTGGACCTAGGTTGGGTCGCGGGATTGAGCGAGCGAAGTGATGGAGGTGGACCGACCGCCGGGGTAAGCTAGGTCGCCGGTCGGAGTGCGAGAGACGCCGGTCAGAGAATGGTCGGAGCGATGGGGCCGGAAGTTTGTAAAGGTGGAAGTTCGGTCGCGAAGGAGAGAAATCTTGTGTGAGTCGCGAACGAGAATGAGAGTACCTGCAAAAGAAGAGACAACCCTACATTTTAATTAGGCTCCAGGTATGTCGCGACATTTAGTCGCGAGTCGCGACCAGATGTCGCGACACACATATTTTTTTTCTAATGAAAGCAGGTAACTCGCGGAATAATGTCGCGAGTCGCGAAAGATTCTCGCGGCCTGCCTCGCGATTCGCGAGATTTTCACGACACGCGAATCGAACAGAGACCGATATCATTTTTTCGTGGGGGTAACTCGCGACTCGCGACATTTTCACGAGTCGCGAGTCGCGACTTATTGCTCGCGAGTCGCGAGGCAAACAGAGAGTTCGCCCAAATTTTCAAAGGGCAAGTCGCGACTCGCGACATATCTCGCGAGTCGCGAATAATTTTTTTTTTATATATATATAAAATAAATGGAATAAAAAGAAAAGCAAAATGAAAATACCAAATTACCTGAATAATTACCGAAAAGAAAAGCAAGAAATAGAACAAAAGGCAAAAAGAAAAAGGGAAAGATACAATCGTACAGAGCACAGTGACTAGACTAGTCACTGTGAGTTCGGTGGTGCACGCGGAGGGTCGAGATAGTCAGGCCCCGAACAGCAATGGGCGTCTGACACATCATATCTTTCGCCCCAGAGGGACCGGGGCAGCTCCATCGAAACTAGCTGAGGGGTGACAATGTGGCGGTTGTTATGGACATGGCCCTGCAGTGGCCTCTGCGTGAATCCTCGCTTACACGCTTCCTTAGTAAGTTGGTCCATCTTTCGAAGAAGTGCACACTCTTCCCCAATCGTCACCTGCGGCTCAGGCTGAGTCCCTCGGTCGGAAATAAAGATGGACTCCCCCAACACAGTCATGCTCGCGATCCCTTTCTTCACATCAATAACAGTGCTGGTAATCGCCATAAAGGGTCGCCCGAGAAGGATGGTGTATTGCCTCCCGTCTTCTAACACATCCCCATGTCTAGCACAACAAAGTCCACGGGGACTATTAGCTTCCCCACTCGAACCAACACATCTTCCACGATGCCCTCGGGTTGACGTATCGAGCGGTCGGCTAACTGTAGGCGCATTCGAGTAGGCTTCAAATCACTAAGCCCAAGCTGCCGATAAACCGCAAGCGGCATGAGGTTGATTCCTGCTCCAAGATCGAGCATCCCCGAGGTCTCTTTCTCATTCCCGAAAGCTATATTGATCATGAAGCCCCCGGGATCTCCCTCTTTCCTTGGTAAGTCGCTATGTAAGATACTCGCCGTCTCGCATACCACCACCTCATCAGCACTCTCTAACCGCTTCTTATTCTTTGCCAATTCCTTGAAATGCCTTGCATAAGCCGGTATCATCCTACACACATCAGAAGGTGATAGATCATCATTTACCTTTTTCAACATCATGTAGAGGTCCCGCGTCAGCTGATTGCCCTTCTCTTCTGAGAGTTGGCCTGAGAAAGGAATCCTTAACCTATATGGATTTGGGGACTTGTGTAAGGTTGGCTCGGCTAGCGGCGTCACTAAGATTTCTTGTTCCTTCGATCCCACTTTTTCCTCTTTCTTCCTTTCGCCCATGACTTCCTCCTCAATGTCGGGCAAAATAACTGTCACTGAGTTCACATGCTCCCGCTGACTAGGCAACTTCCCCTTGTTCATTTCAGTCTCGAGGACTCCAACCCGTGTGGCCAGTTGGCCTAACTGCGTCTCAATACGCTTGATGGAGGCCTCTTGATTGACACTTCGCTGCTCACTGTTGGCCATAAATTGGAGAATTTTGGAAATGTCGTCTTGGAGGGTTGAACTCGACCCCGCTTCCGGTCCCCTCTGCTGCTGCTGCTGCTGCTGCTGTGGCTGCTGTGGTTGGTAGTTCGGCCGGGGCAAAAAGTTGGGTCGAGGTTGTTGTTGCATGAAGTTCGGACGGTGTGGCTGAAAGGTGTTTGAGTTGTTTGACCACGAGAAGTGAGGGTGGTTCCGCCATCCTGGATTGTACGTGTTGGAATAGGGGTCATTGATTGGCCGGTTCTGGTATCCCTGTAAGGCACTAGAATCTGCATATTGCTCTCCCGAATCCTGCTCGAATGATGAGGGGCATACTTCGGACCTATGCCCTAGGACTCCACACGCCCCACATGTATCAACAGCAAATGTATTAACCGCCTGAGATCCTCGTGCGGTAAGCAACCTCATCTGCTCAGTAAGCTCAGCTAGTTGTTGGGCCACCATATCATTGCTTGTACCGACCTCGTTCACTACTGCTCTTTTGCCTCGAGTGCTCTTCTGTGACGAGTTCGTACTCATCGTCTCAAAAATCTCAAACATCTCCTCGGCTGTCATTGCTCCGATATCACCTCCTGCCGCGTTGTCGACCATATACTGCAAGTTCTGGTGGAGGGAATCATAGAAGCAGTTCATGAGCAGCCCCGGAGAGAGGTTGTGATGGGGGCACTGCCGTTGGAGATCCTTGAACCGCTCCCAAGCCTCATGAAGAGACTCATTCGGTAATTGAGCAAACGAGACGATCTGTGACCGGAGCTCTTGAGTCTTCTGATGGGAGTAATACCTCCCAATGAACTTTGAGTACACCTCGGTCCATGTAGTGAGAGAGCCAGGTGCAAGTGTCATAAACCAGGCCTTGGCCCGGTCTTTCAGAGTCTCGGGAAAGCACCTCAGCTTCAACGCTCGTCATTAAGGTCATTGAGAGGGAAAGTGTTGAGGACATTGTAAAATTCCCGGATGAAGTTGAGTGGATCCTCGCTTGGAAGCCCGTGGAATGCCGGCAACTGATTGTAGTGAATCATTTTAAGCTCGTAGTTTCATGCAGCGTCCGGCAAACGAATGCATGAAGTGACTGGCCCGATAACCGGCTGGGCCAAGGTTCGGAGGGTGTTACGGGGAGCTTGTTGTTGTCGTTCACCCATATCTAGGTTGCTGCCTTCTGATGATTTTGGAGAATGTTCGTCTTCCCCTTGCGATTCCAGAGTAAACTCTTCCAGCAGCTCCCTCAGGCTTTCGTTGACAGATTTGTTGATCAGAGGTAGCAGTTTGCGTCTACTCCTGGTACGCATACACAAAGACAAGAAACCGTCACGAGCACCAGATAAACAAAGAAGAAAAACTATAGAAAAACAAAGAACCAAAAAAAAAAAAATCAAGAACTAATAAACTAGAAACCTAAAACGAAGAGAAACACTAAAAAAAACGAATAGGCGCACAATTAAAGTCCTAAACCTTCCCCGGCAACGGCGCCAATTTTGTTGTAAGTATTTTAACTAGAG
Source organism: Striga hermonthica (assembly GCA_902706635.1). Lineage (NCBI taxonomy): Eukaryota > Viridiplantae > Streptophyta > Magnoliopsida > Lamiales > Orobanchaceae > Striga > Striga hermonthica. The sequence goes on along the minus strand of CACSLK010030184.1, from coordinate 14,800,592 downwards.
TAGAATCGAAAGATTCGTTCCCCAGGTCGTATCGCAAGGAAGGTTAGCCGGATTCAATTGTACGATTATTCGGCCACGAGAAAGAAAAGAAAAATTCCTAAACACTCTATTCAATAATTTTGGGGGTTTTGATTATCAGCTAAAGATTTAAAACTAATGCAAACAAATTAAATAGCAAGTGAATAAACTCAAATGATTAAAGAGCTAGGGAATCGGGGATAATTGCTTTCGGTTCTAACACAACTACCGACAATCAATTGCTCGATTAAGGGATTTGAATCGTTTCTCGTCTAGAGGCTCACTCTCAATAACTCTTCGTAACAAGAGAGTGAACGTACACGATCAACCATCAATTCCAATAACTCATAGACAATACTATTACGAACAAGTCTACTCTAAAGAAGCCTATATCGACCAACGTTTGCCCTCTCGGTTCTACACGTTGATTAATTAGGTTAGAAAGGTGATCAATCTACTAACCCTAGAATAAGAACAACTTGAATAGATATGAACAATTAAGAGCAAGCAATTATAATCGAACCTAATCAATCATCCCCTATCCCTAGCGTATGGATTTAGCTACTCATATGGAATTCAACATCAAAACTCATAAAAACCCAAGCCATCATCATCAATCACACAATTGAGAAAAGAAGAACTTACGATTAATAAAAGAATCCCAATGTCAAATCCACTGAACAATCCAAATCCAAGCCGGAAAACAGAGTTTTAATCTCCAAAACCAATCTAAAATAACAAAAGTATGAAAATGAATGAGTTTCTAGAGAGAAAAAGTGTAAAAACGAAGTCTGGAATGAGAATAATAATGTCTAGGTCGAAATTCTGATGTTAAAATCCCGACCTCGAAATTCGCGCTGATCAAGTCGCGAGTCGCGACTTAAGTCGCGAGTCGCGACATTCACTTTTGTCGAGTCGCGAGTCGCGACATCTCGCGAGTCGCGCGTCTTCAAAAATCTTTATTTTCTGGGGAATGTCGCGATCTAGCTCGCGAGTGGCGACTCAATCTCGCGAGTCGCGACATTGACTTGCGAGTCGTGACTCTCCTCGCGAACAGCTCCTTTTCGTCTCTTTTGGACTCGCGAGTCGTGACATTCTCGCGAGTCGCGACCATCTCGCGATTCGCGACACTGACTCGCGAGTCGCGAGAAGTCCTGGGCAGCTCTTCAGTCCGTTTTTTCGGTCCTTCCTTCAGAATTCTGGCACGCCAATGGGTATTCTTGACATTCCGGCCTAAGCTCAAACAGTCCCGTCCGCGACCGACGCAACCTACCTCCTGAAAACACAAACACGAGGAAAACACGAAGCAAAGCACAACAAAAAGACGTACAAAACGAAACTAAAGAGAAAAACGCAAAAACACAGAATTGGAACAAATAAACCACGAAAATCCTATAAATGGGGAAAATAAAAGAAAAATAAACCTAAAATAAAGACACAAAAATGGGACAAACAGCGGGGATCCGAAGCATCCGCCGGCATCTCCTCTACATTCGGCATGACCTCGGTCTCAGCGACCTCCTTGCCCGCTTGTTTAGCCTTCTCCGCAGCATAAGCCTCCACGGCCTCCCGAATTTGCTCCGGGGTCATGTCCTCAAAATCTTGCTCAATAACCACCTCGGTGAGCGTCTCGATGAATATTTTCGCTAGCTCCTTCCTTTTTAACTTCTCGCCCTCGAGAATCATATTCACAAATACACGGCGAAGAAGATCTTCTCTCTCTTTGGACAACGGAGGAAGATTAGTTTTCCAGGAAAATTCTTTATTCCGACCTAGCAAGATGGCACAAAACTCTCGCTCATCCTCGTCAGCCTCCACATGCATGCCTTTGATCTCTATATCAAAGCCATATTTCTCCAACTTGTGTAATTGAAAGACGCGCAGCTCGTCCACATCGTAAAATCCAGCGCTACATCGCTCGATTACCCACCGGAGTGCTAGACAGGTGTTCATCTCCAGTTCCAAATCAGGACCGACTTCGCCCTCAACTCCGGCATCAACGGCAGCCGCAACATCCTCTCCATCACTTCGAGCCTCAACAACAGGAACCGAGTCCTTCCCCGCTTGAAAACCAATCTCATACATCGATTCACCATATGCGGACTTCTCCTTCTCAAGTTTGGCCATCTCCACCTGATGGGCATCCCGCTGTCGGGCCACGAGTGCCCGGACGTCGGCACACTCCTTGCGGGTCTCATGATGCTCAGTCTTTTCCTTCAAAAACTTCTGTTCTGCTTCTTCGGCCTCGGCCTCCAACGCCTTAGAATGCTGCTCGACGAACGCAAGACGCGCCTTAAGTTCCTCTAGTTCAGTTTGGAGAGCCTTTTTCTCCTCGGACAACGCCGAGATCTTTGACTGTGCCACCTCAAGCTGCGAAGCCTGCTCAGCAATTTTCTCCTTCCACTCAGCCTCAACCTTGGTCGCCTCTTCCTTCGGAGCCACGATCGTCTCATCTCGTGAGGCCAAAGCCTGCTTCTTGCCTTTTAGCTGCGCTGCAATTCTGCTATGATCGTCCTCGGCCGCCACCAAGCTTACTAACGCTCGACCCATGCAAGCTTTTGCGTAGTTAAGCTTGTCAACGCTTGACAAAGAAGAAACTCCCACTTTGGACTTTGGGTCCCACACCATCAGGGGCACCCGAGCTGCATTTTTTGCACTTTCTGGCATCTCGATTCTTGAACACATATGGGTAGTCTTCACCGATTTAAAGGTAGTGAACCATTCATCCACTACTCCCATGGGCACATTAACGTTCGCAGCCCTCTCCTCATCAATCGATAAAAATGACTTCTCAAACAACAGAGATCCATCAGCGCTCTTATTCGAATCCCGACGACCGGAGTCATGCTTTCTCTTCGATCTTTTCTCTGCTCCAGAAGAAGCCTCTACAACAGACATTTTTACCAGTTTTCATTTTTTCTTCTTCTCCGGTTGCACAGTCTCTAATGACTTCGGAGGAGACGACTGTTTCTCTGGCTCTTCTATCGGCACCTCGGTGTGCGCTTGTTCAGTCACAGCCAACTCAGTTCCCATCAAGTTTTCCTCTGGCTCGGCTTGATTAATTGGTGGAGCATTCACAACTGACGGCACCTCGGCAGAAACCGCCTCTTGTTGAGACTTCGGACTTTCTGAGTCAACTACCGACGTCGCACCAGCTCCAACGTCGGCAGATTTCTTACCAGTAGTCTTCTTGCCAGTAGTCCTCTTCACCAAAGCACGGACCAAATCTCTCCTCATGGCGTCAGTTAATATGAAGTCTCAAATTTTGCCAAACTTCGATTGAAGACCCTTGTTCGGATAACGACGCCTGAAATCTTTGGCGTCCTTAATTGTTCGATAACCGGAGAATCCAAGTAACAGATAGTACACTGTACAAAGACATAAAATAGAAGAGTCAACAATAATTATTTCACGTGTATCGAAGTACTAGTAAGATACAGAACGTCAAATTTCTTTTACCGGGCTCAAATTTAGAAGTCGAGACTCTGGGAGACAAACCAGCAGCTTCAAGTTTCGAATCTACCACGAGTTTCCTGTAGTCTCGGATGTCTTTATCAAGGTCGGCAAGCATAAGTAATTTCCCACCGAATTCCGGACTGAGTTTTGGCTCTTTCTGTTTTGTCTCCTTCTCTACAAATAGGAAAAGTACCAACCTGTTAGTACACAAAACAAAGTCGATGTCACAAAAATATCAAGGGACTGAATAACAAAATAAACTCACTCGCTCCGGAATGAATATTCATCGGAATCGTCATCCCGTCGATCCGAGGTTCATGGAAAAAACTCTCAGACTGCCATTCTCCATCAACCCACAGCCATTCCTCCTGAAAACCGTAGAGGGTTTCCGGGATGTCGGTTATTATCTCACCGACTTGAAGACCATATTGAGGCTTTGCTCTAGCAAAGAAACAACATGAAGTCTCCGCCACTCTCCTCTTCGGGCTCTTCTTAAAAGCGTAAATGCTCCTTATTTCCTCACACGACGGCAAGCCCTCGCCTCTCTCATACAACAAAACCATTAATCCGATAATCTTCTTCCAGCTATTCGGCGTTATTTAGCACAGAGGTAAGCCCCAACTTTGAAGATACTCCGTAATCAAACTCGACAACAGTAATCTTAACCCCGACCTCAAACTCTCGGCGAATACACCGACACAACCCAGAGGAGGGCTAGTTATTCTCTCCCCGGGGTAGGGAGCAAAAATCTTCATCGAGTGCGGAATTCGGATTTTCTCCCGAAGCATCACCACGTCGGCGTCCGTTAAAATACTAGGCTCGCCTTCAAAGTCGATCGCAGGATCGGGCCATTTTCTCACCGTGCCTTCTCCAATGTTCCTCTAGATCCGCCATTCTCCTCCACCACGCTATCACCATCTTCATTATTCGGCTTGATGTCGAGGTGTCTCACCAACATCGGATCCCACCGATGATACTCGAAAGCCAGTTCAACCAACTCCGAGTCATGGTACACCTCCAATGGAACCGACTCCGTACTGGAAGAACTCGCAATAGCCTTACCCTTCCCCTTTGACGCCATCAAATAGAAATAAAAATACAATGCAAGGATTGAAAAATCGACGACAAAAACTTACCAAAGAACTCACGGACAAAAGCACTCAAGGAACAACTCTCGATTTTGCAGATGAAATTCAATAATGAGAAAACTGTTCACAAGGATTTGGAGATGAAAGTAAAAGCAAAAAAAGTTCGATTGAAATCCTCTATGCCTTATTTATAATTTCCGATTTTTGACAGTTAGGGTTCTCAATTAGGGGCGCGTGCAACCGACGCGACCCCTAACCCCAAGAGACGCAACCTTTCCATCTGACAGATTTTACTGCCTACGTATCAGCCTATTAAATATGACTGTTACCCCACTTAATGCTATCGCGGCTCGACCCTTCGCACCATCCATTTAATACCCGACCGTTGCGTCCCAGCATCGCCAAGAATTTGTCCAAAATTCCGCCAAGTATTCTCACCTCGGAATATAGCCTTCACCCCAGATCATACAACCCACTTCGGTCACTTCGTATATACGAGCGCATCAGAACGGGCATTTTCACCCCACAGCTTATTACCGATTCGGAGTCTCTATCCGTTTTGCAGTACCGGCGACCATCACTTCGTATGCCCGCCGATACTGGGGGCCTCTCTGTTATCATCCGATTCGGTAATCCGAAATTACTAGCCTCAAACCACGCTTTAGATGGATTATTACCAACACCGACATGGTCAGCAATCATCCTAGTTCGCATACTAAACCGGCCTAACCATAGAAGACCGAGGTGATCATCACACCGAGGCCATCGCACCGAGGTCATCCCGAGCCGAGGTCATCATAAACCGAAATCTCCATAAACCGAGGTCACTATTCCCGAAGCTGGTGACAAGGCACCTACGCGCCATCTCCACGAACCACGAGATCTTCCATCATTCAAGTGGGACCCGCTGACGATACCGCCCATCAAAAGTTGCTTTATGAAAAAGGCATCGCACAAATCCCAATATGTATCTCAAAAAGTTACTATAAATAGTTACTTCATATACGTGTACAAGGGCCCCCCGGAACCGTTTGTTATCAGAAACACGTAACAACTCACTGTAGCTTTTCACCTCGGTTCACCTCGGACCGGGGCCATTGTTTGCGTTGTGATTGCATGTTTTACGTTCAAAATCACCCAACACATTTAAGTAATCCCAATTTAAATCGTTGTTAATAATCACACAACAACAAATTGCTTGGGTGGTATTATGGATTATTGGGATTTTAATATTGATTAATGAGGAGTGATGAATGAATGAGTATTGAGAATTTGATAAGTATTGTATATTGATTTGAAAATGAGTAGCGCCTTAAGTGATTTTGAAATAAATTTGAAAAATTTATTCTGATTTTCGACAAATAAAAGTAGGCCGTTACTATAGCAAATCAGCAATACATTATACAAACTCTCCAACTCTTTATTTATTTTTTTTAATTAACTATACCATTTTTAGTAATGACTTTCAACTTTTTCTTTAGTTTTTTTAGGACCCACATCAAGACACATTGCAATTGTAAATGTAGTCATTTTCATCACATTTAATTCATAAATTTCACTTTATTCTATTCACTACATCCACAACTTGAAATTATTATTTTATTAGTTCCACTAGTCGTCTCTCGGCCGTGCACGCACAGCCGGCTCAAGTTTAGTCGATAATTAAATTAAAATTTGACTAAAAATAAAAGGTTGGCTACCCTTTCAAACAAATCCAATAAAAAAATTCATACACTATCCTCGCATTTAGCGGATGACAATTGCAAAATTCCTTCATAAAAACGTAACATGTGCAAGCCACTTTAAAAAAAATATATACAAAATATATAATGAAATGAAAATATGCCTTAATGGCATTAATTACTAATGATATTTGAGCCAGTTCGAAAAGATAGGGTCATCAACCAAATAAAATATGAACTTTAAGCCTGTGAAAAATGAACAAGAAAAAAAAAAGCAACGACAATCTTTCATGAGAATATTTACCATGGAACATTGAAGTACATTCTCCTTTACTAAAGTATTTAAGTCCATCTCAGCAGCTTCATCAAAAAAGCTTGCACTATAGAGCAACATCAAATATTTACCAGAGAACATGAGTGAATAAGAAGCACTGCTACAAGCCAACCCAAACTTGCTCCATAGCATATCAAGTCAGGTTCTTAAGTCAAACAGAAAACACAACCACAAAAAAACTATGGAAATGAATATTACTCATATGAGATTAAGTTTTTGTTGCAAAAAAGCGAAAACTCCATAAAAAACCAAACAAATATGATAAAAAAAAATAATATAAAAAAGCATTATAATATATGCTTTAGTGCTTATCCCATTGAACTTAGTAGACATTGAGAGATTTTCTAAAGACCTTGAGGGATTCTGTGCGAGAGCCTCTGGGTACCGGGAGCTAAAACTATATGTTTTCCTTTTCCTGGCAACCGCCAGCCCTTGTTGCCACCACTCAGGCCGGTATATCTGTATATCAAGATCCTGAAACCATCAAACCATCAATGTAGAATAATAGAAAAAATTAAAAAATAAATAAGTGGCTCTTTTCGCCCTCAGTTTAACATGAGATATTTTCCACTTTGAACATTTATCTGTCTTCAAGGACTTTAGTATTGTCGCCATATGTTCGCCAAACCCATCATCAATTTATACCAAGAAAATATGTGGCTCTTTTCGCCCTCAATTTTATAAACCTGCACAAGTGAAAGTGAAAATCCATTACACGCAAATAATATATATATATATATATATTAGTATATATTCCTTCACAATACCTGCACTTGTACCTTCTAGATGACATTGTGCCATCATTCTTGTGTGTGTGGGTGATGAAATTAGAATAACAGACGGAAATAGTACAATCTCATGTAAAATTACAATCTCACTTATGATATGCCAAGTATATCCATGTATACTTTGTGTGGACGTATATTCAAATTTATTTAAGAATAAGACATATCAACTCACACCAGATGCACATAAACCATAATACTATATGAAGCTTCCATAAAAAGCTATTTGTTTAACTGAAAACATGGCCTATTTTTCAACACATAAACATTAAACTAAATAACCACGTGACATGCAAACCAGTCAAATCTTGTACACCTGAATATGAATTTCGGTACTTCCAGGGTCTACATAGTATTTCCCCAAAACATGAGCCTACAAAACTTTAGGATCCAACCATATTATGCAAAGTTTGGTTTGACGAGAACTAAGAATCCGAGAATATCTTTTACTTTCCCACTCCAAATTAAGAGACCAAGAGAACAACACAAAATCTCTTTATCTTTTAACGTCTCTAAAATTCTTTATCCTTTAACGTTTTTCTATGTGTATAGACTCATCATCTTTTGGTTTATCAATTTAGGTTAAAAAAAAAATTCACAACTTACCACATTGTTGTCCTTATAATTGGGTCCGGCTGTGAAGACATTAATCTTAATTGAATCATTATTTCTACTTTTTCTTCATCATTTTCAACAGAATAAACATAAAATTTGGAGTGCAATAAAAGAAAACCATATAATTCTCAAAGAAACAACAAATTAAAAACATCTAATCCTGAATCCAAAGCCATAAAACTAAATCAACAATTTCATCCTCTGCATAATCTTGAGCAACAAGAATCTTACAGAAACATCCCTCCCGTTTCGCCGAGTTTAAAAGACCAAAATGTCTTTCAAAAACATGAGAAATACCCAGTCGGATATAAATACAAATGCTCAATATGGAGTTTGTAACATATGAACGGGGTAATAAAGTTTTTTAAAGATAATTAAGAGTCTTTTTAGTTATAAATTGTTTCCCAAGTCGATTTCCATAACCAACTGTAGTTACTTGAATATTACTACAATTTTACCTCAATAGGAAGGCCAAAGCAAGATCTCTTATCCGGGCAAGACCCTTCTGGTAACTTGGACCTCCCCTCCTGTCGGACATATGCATTCTTGTACCCTTGAGTTTGGCCTGGTTGGATCAAGATTAGAATATCCAGTTTTTTACTACAATTTATGGGAAGGTAGTAAATTAAGAGGATATATGGATACTGTACATTAGTCTAGAACTGTATGCAACATGTTTCCATAAAAATGACATTCAGGCCTTCCTAGCTTGGATCGAAATGCTTCTTTTGGTTCTTATCAACATCATACGTTCATTCGCATCAATGTCTTTATCAGTCCAAACAGGCACCAAACCTGAACCTATACATCTTTTTTTCCAGAAAGCATTTACTTTTCCCCAAAGGTTTCAAATGTATGTAACCTGCTAGGCAACAAGGAGACAATTCTAAGACACTCATAATCTCCCCAAACAAAATCCTGAAACATCGAAGAAGGTAGTTTAAGAAACTAACCTTATTGAAATCGACCTCTTTAAGGATCGCACAAATCTAGGCCGCCAAAGATTTGTTCAAGATCTACAGAGACGGCGACTCGACGTCAGTTGATGGTGTCGTCAGTGAAACCACTCAATGTGTTGCTTGTATTGGATTTTCATTCTATGAATTCAGTAAAAGTGCCATAGTGCTTCAATATGATTTCCATGATTAGTCTATTTGAAAAGGCTGATTTAGTACCCTAGGTTTGATTATGAAGATAAACTATCTAGAAGCAGTAGGAATAACTTTGAGAGTAGTACCTACTATGCATTTTTTGCATTAAAGAGATCCTAAAGTTACCTCCTAGTTCAACTTGGAAGATAGCTAATTAGCAGAACTCCTGTGTTAGTGTTGTAGTGACTGTAGACAGGTGTCTGGCACGGGCTGAGATTGACTGTCTTCATAAAGAACATGCTTTAAATTCTCAGATAAGCTTTCCCAACTCTATCACCTACATGCACAGTATCACAACTAAAATGAGAAAGCACAAACAAAAATTGCAGTGATGATCACTCTACTCCATAATAACTCCGCATAATCAAAATTCAGATAATTGTCAATAAGAAAACAATAGGCCTAACAAAAACGATAATAAAATTGAAAGAAAAAAAAAAATATGCGGACATCAATTGTACACCACAGGCCTATTTCTTTCCAAATCCAATATTATAGTTTCGTCACAATGTCGACTACACACACTACCAAATCACTAAAACTCATAAAATAACATCCGAATGGTACCTTCTCATCGCTCTTGAGATTCGAGCACACGACAAAGATGAGTAGATCCCGCGTCTATCTCAACAAATCAGCAGGAGTCTTGTTATTGTGTCATGTTCTCAAATTTTCATCTGTAAATAATGTAGACAATAAGTGAAAGTTTTCACAGTACAATACCATCTCATTAGCCACCCACGGACAACCCAGCCACCGCCTTCCTCGACCCATGAGCTGCCACCAGCTTCGAAATCTGGACGCCACCTCCACCGCCGTTTCCTGAAAGAACGAAGATGAATTAGGTGATGGAACTACACAGAGGAGGAATAAAGGGGCGGCGTTTTCATTGAAGGAGTGAGATCTACTTTTTCAGAGGTAATTGTTTGACTGTGATTTGGAAAACAAGGTGTAAGATTGATTGGAGTGTCATATTGGAGAAAGTGGGGAGCAGGTGGAGTGTCATATCTATCTATATATAAAAAGGTTGTTGGATAAATTCTTTTTAGAAACTTTTGACCAAAAAAATAATACTTTGACATTCTAAATTTAGAAAGCTTGAAGGCATTTAAAAAAAGTCATAATTGAATTCAAAAAATAATTAGTTAGAGAGATAATTGGAATATATGGATAAGTCACATTAAAGAGATAATGCACGTTTTTAATTAATGAGTATCCTATTTGAAAAGAAAATCTTGAAAGCATTTAAAAAAAAGTCACAATTGAATTCAAAAATTAATTAATTAGAGAGATAATTGTAATATGTGGATAAGTCACATTAAGAAGAGAACTCACGTTTTCAATTAATGGGTATCCGATTTGAAAAGAAACACGTTTAGTTGTTCCGTATTAATCTGATCTCTGCGAACGTGCCGCCTTAATCTGATATTTTCACGCCTCAATCTTTTCATTAAATTTCGGTCCATACCAACGTGCCGCCTTTAAAATATCATTTTTTTTCATTCACTTGCTTCAATATTTATTAGAATTATAATTATAATTATATCCATAATTATCATTACATAATTGTCATAAATCTTTCCATTAAATTTCAGTCCACACCCACGTGCTACAAATATTTTTTTTATAAAATCATATTCACTACCACCATTAAATGTTCACGTCATTCACATAGTTCAAAAAAAAGATAATTTTCAGAACACATCGATAATATAATGTCGCCAGTCTGGGATACACTCGATTTTCTGAATAGGTCAAATAAACCTTTTTTGAAACGCATCACAACCGGGAGAGCTGGAACCATAATTTTTAAATCCGATCCGAAAATCGACCCGGGCATGTCTCCGGGTCACCGGTTCAACCGTCGGGTCACCGAGTCAATTGTTGAACAGCATAATTAATTTTAAATTTTTTTAAAACTATATATACAGTATTTTTGACATATAAATATACATAAAAGCAACAAAAATAAATGTTTTGTATACAAAATTTGTACATTTAAGTGTTAATAATATTGAATCTCACAATAAATATTTACTATATCATTATATAAACATAATTTTTATTTTTTATATAAAAAAATAAAAAAAATAAAAAATTCTATAAAGATCGGGTCAATGACCCGGGTCAACCGGGTCAATGCCGGGTTGGCCGGGTTTGGTCGAGTCTATTGTTACCCGGTCTAAATAGTCCACACAGACTGGTTTCGGCTCCGGATCCCGGGTCGACCCGCCGGGCCAGTCCGGGTCACAAAACAATGGCTGGAACGCATTCTATATATTGTTTCATGATGAACAGGTAAAAATTTTCATTTGAAATATCAAATTTATATAATTTTAAAAAATATTTTATTTCATATTCATAAATTTATATTGTAGGGTTCATTAAAAAAAGGCATAATCCGTTCTAAACATATGGGAGCATTTCGAGGTGTACTGAACGAAGGCGAGGTGTATGTCAGCAATTATGTCGTTGAAACGCATGTCGCGGGAAGAAAGATATCATGACCAACATATGGAAACTTGTGCTTCATGGAAGAAGTCGTGTTATCAAATATGGCAGGTTTTTCCCTTAAAATGGTGATATTTTACCTTCACATTAACAAGGAGCATGAGATATTTATGATATTTAGAGTTTGAATATTATGGATTTTATTTTCATTCCATGTCGTTCAATATAGAATTTTATAAGAAATTTTAGTGTTATTATATTTGTTATCGTTATAAAATGTCGCTGAATATATTTGTTTTCATTATTCAATTTCGCAAGAATGTGAAAATTCGACCATTTTATTTTTTACGTCTATTGTATATTAGTTTAACAAATAATTCAAATATAATATTATATAAATAAATATTTTTTGAAATTAATATTAACTGAAGCAAGTGCATTTAATCGTTTATATTCCGTGATTTTTCAATAATTTATCATAATGGATTATATTCATAAATATTTGTTTGATTACAATATTAATATTAATTTATGTTATATAATAATAAATGTTGATCTTAATGATTAAAGGATAAATATTATAACGCCACAATTCTATCCTAACAAACAATAATTTGTGGACAAGCCACAATTCCACATTTGTGGATAAGCCACAATTTCACTCATGATAAAAGGTTAAATATTTCTTTTTACGTCAATATGATCAAACAACATTATTATAAAATGATTGGATAAATTTTGTTTAAATTAATATTATAATAAGTTATATATTAATCTCTAATCTGCATATAAGGCATGACTTAAAATTGCACGTGGTAGTTCTCTATTCATGCAAAATCAGAAACTGAATTCATAATTAATGGTGTTGAGATAATATTGGAACAATAATATATGGATAACCCAATAGTTAAATTTATAAAAATAGTTTGTTTGTGGTTAAATTAATATTATAATAATTTAGATATTAATCTGTAATCTGCGGATAATTCATGACTTCAAATCGCACGTGGTAGTTGTCTCCATTGATGCAAAATCACAATTAATAATTAATGGTGTGGAGATAATATTGGAACAATAATATATGGATAACCGAATAGTTAAAATTGCACGTTGTAGTTTAATTATTAAATTAAAATTTAATGATTTAGAGATAATAATTAATGGTGTAAAAGTAATATAGGAACAATAATCTGTGGATAAGTGATGATTTAAAATCGCACGGGGCAGTTCTTTATTAATGCAAAATCACAAACTGAATTTATAACTAATGGTGTAGAGATAATATTTAAATAATAATATATTGATAACTCATTCTTTAAAATTGCACGTGGTAGCTAATTCGCATGGTATGTATTAGTTGAGATATATATTGACAACGAAATATCTCCACTTCTTAACTAAATTGCACTTATCTTATCACCATACAAGAGTTTGAATTTATTAAAACTCATATTTTAAATTAATCTAATATGAGTTTTAATATCGGGGGGGTCGAATATCGGGTGTGCATTTATAGACATACCAGAAGACATTTTGCTTCAGTCATCTGATGATCCTATTGCTCAAATTGTTGAAAGTACATATCCAATGTATAAGGAGGCGCCTGACAATCCAAGTTATTTGAAGGATAGAGCTATATTAGCGCCGACGTTAGATGTGGTCGAGTCTCTATCAATGAGTACATGACATCATTGAATTTGTTGGATAGTCGTATGTACTTGAGCTTTGATAGTACGTGCAAATCGGATTCTAATAATGATTTTTTGTCTGATCTCCATAAGCCTGAGTTTTTGAACAGTATCAAGTGTTCCAGAATACCGAACCATGAGTTGTATTTGAAGATTGGAACTCCAGTCATGTTGTTGCAGAACATGGATCATTCTATGGGTTTGTGTAATGTGACACGATTGGTTGTGACAAAACTATCCACTCACGTTCTTTAGTGTAAGATACTCACAGGAGATCATGCTGGTGATACGATGCTGATTCCAAGAATGACCATAACTCCTTCTGATGTGAGAATTCCTTTCAAGTTCCAGCGGCGGTAATTTTCCATTATGGTTTCTTACGTCATGACTATAAACAAGACCCAGGGACAATCTTTATCTCATGTTGGCTTATTTCTTAAGAAACCAGTGTTCAGTCATGGTCAGTTTTATGTTGTTGTCTCTCGTGTCACTAACCGAAAGGGTTTGAAAATCTTAATTTGTGGCAAAGATGACGTGCCAAAGAATCAAACCAATAATGTTGTATACAGGAAAGTGTTCAATAATATATGATCTTTTAAGTTTAATTATATGTTTATATGTCTATTTTTATGATCATGATCATTTTGGTATTATACAATTTATATACAAAATATAATTGTAAAAAGCTCACAAGTGATAATATCCTCGTGCATCGCACGGGTGATTACTAGTTGGAGAAAGAAAAAGGCTGTCAAATGACTGCTAAGCGTGAAAGACCATAACAGCCTTTACTAAGCAAACTAAAACAATGAAAGATAAAGGATATATTGGTAATTTTGTGTACATTTGCTTATAGCCTAAGCAAAAAAGGCTGTAGATTTGACCTGATTCAACAAAAAGGCGGAAAACCACTATTCAACGTAAAAATAAAAATAAAATAAAATTAGTAAACATGAGTGGAGCATTTACAAATTACAATTCACAATGAGAAAAATGGATGAAAAAAATTGACGGTAAATGACCATACTAACCTCTAAACCAAAAACAAAGAACAAACACATGAGGAGGCATTTTGGGCATAAAAAAGACACATGTCAAAGTTTGAACCCCTACAACTTTTTCTTATATGTTAAAGGGAGATGTTACAATTAATTATTAGTCTGATAAACAATATAATGGTATTTGAATTTAAATATTAGGCACCTTTTTAGAAGACAAAAACTAGTAAGGTACCCTCATACGTGCATGATGTGGATGAATTCGTCTTGCATTATTGCATATATGTGTTTTTAAAACAAATTCCAGGTTTTCATGATAAAATATAATCATATAAGGGGTGTATTCAATTAGGATTTATAGTGACTTTTTAAGACTTTTGAAATTTAGGTGTATTCAATTGAAACTTTTTGAGACTCTCAAAAAGTTTACATGTATTCAACTAAAACATTCCAAGAGTCTCTAAAAGTTACATGTTATCAAGTTAAAAAGATTTTACGAGATTTTTTAAAATAAAGGACTTTTGGAGACTTTTCTACCAAAAGTATAAGGAAAAAATACTTTTTAAAATCTCACCAAACTTGTGAGATTTTGTACAACGTGAAAACTCTTGTCTCATTTGGGTTACAAGATATATTCTCTTACTCTTTTCTCTCTAAGATTAATCAAGGTAAAAATTATTGCTTGCTCTCATACTCTTGCCTCTCTAGGGCTTTTCAACGTAAAAATCTTGTTGCTAATTCGTATGTGATTTTTGAGCAGATTATTGTATGTGCTATTGTTACTGGAACTTTCAAAGTTTTTTTTT
Organism: Striga hermonthica; assembly: GCA_902706635.1. Lineage (NCBI taxonomy): Eukaryota > Viridiplantae > Streptophyta > Magnoliopsida > Lamiales > Orobanchaceae > Striga > Striga hermonthica. The sequence continues at coordinate 14,785,520 of CACSLK010030184.1, read as the reverse complement.
TTTTTTTTTTTTTTTT
>CACSLK010030184.1:14732736-14742820 GCA_902706635.1 Striga hermonthica | reverse complement strand
TTTTTTTTTTTTTTTTTTTTTTTTTTTTTTTTTGGAGTTTTTGTGTTGGATCTTGCGTGAATCATTCTTCAAGTAGGTAAATTGTTATCGTGCGACTTAGGCTATTGCGTATAACCTCTTATCGGCTTTTATTATGTCGACTCTTATCGACATTCGTTCTTTTTCTTTTTGTACTTTCCCTGAGTCGACTTTCTGTCGTCTTGCCTTCGTATTTCTACTGAAATACACCGTACCACTTTCCCCTTTTTTGTATCTCTGTCGACTTAAGTAAGTCGATTGTGCTTTGCTTGATTTTGTTTCGCCCTGTCTGATCTTTGTCTTTGTTTCTTTTCCTTTTTAGCTTCCAACTCCGGTTCTTCGCCTGACACCCTCGACAGATTGATCGACAGGGGCCTTGACCAAGCTGACTCAAGCTCAGTTGAGATTACCGGCTATAGGATGGTTAACGTTTCGCCCTCTTCATCGCGTACTTCGACCCCAAGAGTCGACTGGGCCGAATATGATCAGGCCCTGTTGGATGGTGGTCTTGTCGAAATAGTGAGGAGTCCTGGGGAAGGCTCTCCTCGCCTCGACTTAATTCCTCGCGGTATTCCTATTAGTCTGTTAGATATTCCCGTGTATAGTACCAGTCCTGTACCTGTATCTTTAGTTACTCCTCTCGACCCTCGGAAGTCTGTTTCAGTAGCCTGTACCTTGGCCAAATTGGCCACCTTGAACCCTTTTTCCTATGCCTCTGCGGGTCAAGTCGAGAGCTTCCGGCAGTTCAGCGGGCTTCCCTCCGATTGGGAGTTGGTTACTCCGGGTCCCGATAGCAACTTCGCCTGTCCTCCCGAGGGTTGTCATACTTTCTTTGTTGACCAAGTCGTTTTCGGTCTGCGCTTCCCTATACAAGCCGAGCTTTTGGAGATAAGCGACTTGTATAAAATCCCAATAAATCAGTTTTCTCTAAATGCTCGTTGTATCATGGTAGCTTTTATCGTTGTTTCTCGTATAGTTCTTCATTTTTTCTCGGCCGAATTTTTTCATTATTGTTATAGCTATCGACTTCAAAAGGGGGCTCATTGTTTAATCCGTCGTCCTGGCGTTACCTTTCTTGATGATCTTTCTTCCAATATCCCCGAGTGGAAGTCGAAATTTGTCTTCATTCGACCTCCCATCGGTGCTTATCCTTATACAAATAATTGGATAAGTACCAAAGTTAAACAGAATAAACGGCCTCGATCCGAGGACTTCGAAAGATTTTTAGAGGAGTTGAATAAATGTACTTATAGCGCTCGACGCATAATAAGAGACCGTGAGTTGGTCAATCATGCCTGAATCGTCTTGTATGACGATCTTCCTCAGCTCGATGATCCTCGTAAGCTGTTAAGCATTTCTTACAATATCGAGTCGTCTCTTATTTTCTTCTAACCTTTGCTTTTATTATTATTTTTTCTCAGTTAATACACTCAAGCGTTTCGAGGTGAAGAAACCGCCCACTGCTCCTGTTCCACCCGGAAGGTCCGGTGCACAATCGGCTGCCACGGCTCGGAAATGCAAGTCCTCGGGTCCAAGTGCCCGCAAGAGGCCTCAAGATGATCGCGCCCCTCCCTTGCTCCTTGGCGACCCTAAGCGTCGTAAGACCAACACGGGTAAGGAGAAGATGGACGAGGGGAACGCTGCTTCTAAGCGGACTGAATCGTCCGTTACTTACAAGGACGCGTTGGTCAAGATGCTGTCTCGACTCTGGAATCATCCGGAACCGTATAAGGTGGCGGAATACCTTCACTCCGTGCTCCCCGAGGCTGATAAGGCTCGCGTCGAGGGGAATGAGTACGAGCGCTCTTGTTATGCTACCCAATGTCTGGTTCGGGTATGTGCTTTGTTCTTAAGTGTTTATGTCTGGCGTATTTCTGCATTTCCTTATTTGTTTCTTTGTGTAATTCTTGGCGGCCGCTCTCCCTGGCCTCAAGGCCGGCACTCGACCCCCCCTCTTCCTCAAGTAAGGCCCTCGAGGACAAGTGCGAGGCGCAGCTCAGGGAAATTGCCCAGTTAAAGAAAGAGCTGGAGGATTCTAAAACCCTGGTCGATTAGTTGAGAGCCGACAAGGCCGTTACCCTGTACGACAACGAGAAGCTTCAGGCCGACCTCGAGAAGGCTCAGGAGGCGAACATGTATGAAGTGGACATCGGCATTGTTGAGGGCCGGAAGTCATTTTTGAGGACTGGCATAGGCGCTGCCTTTGTCCGCGAGTATCGTAAGGAAGTCGTCAAGGCTTTCTGTAATTCTCCTGAGTTCCTCGACAAGCTCTGCCCCGCCGCCGTTCAATATTTCGATTATGCCTTCGACGCTTGGGAGGCTGTGGTGGCGGGTTCTGAGTTTGTTGGGAAACTCGACCGGGAGGCCCTGAAGCGTACGCTTCCCAACCCCGACGGTTATGAGGGCGATCCGTCCCTTCCGGACGACTACCCCTGGTGGACGGGTCTCGAGGCGAAAGTTGTTCGGGAGGCTAAGCTCACCTATCAACTGGATGCTCCCCTGCCTTCTCCCGTCCATCCTGTCGGGCCGAGTGATGGTGATCAGGTCGTGACCATCCTCGAGGAGAGCGACGAAGATGTTATAACTTAGTTGTACTTTCGAGGCTTATTGCCTTCAATTTGTCGTTTATTTTTGTTCTGATCAACCTAATTTTCCAATTTGTAAAGGTTGAGACGACTCTTGTAATGAATCTTTTTTTAAATATTACTCCTTATTTTATCTTTGACTTAAGTCGTTACGTTCCTGCAACGTTGTTGTTCATGCATTCCTCGAGTTTTTACTTGCAACTACGCGATTGTAGATTTATCGACATTTCTTTTGCTCACACATTTTGTAGTTAGTGCTTTTGCAGTTGTAGAGGCACGCAACCTTTGTTGCTTGAGTCGACTTTTATAGTCGTGGGCTTTTTAGCCTTGCCGAGATTTCGCTCGAGGCATGCAACTTTTGTTGCTTGAGTCGACTTTTATAGTCGTGGGCTTTTATAGCTTCGCCGAGATTTCGCTCGATGCACGCAACCTTTGTTGCTTGAGTCGACTTTTATAGTCGTGGGCTTTTTAGCCTTGCCGAGATTTCGCTCGAGGCACGCAACCTTTGTTGCTTGAGTCGACTTTTATAGTCGTGGGCTTTTTAGCCTTGCCGAGATTTCGCTCGAGGCATGCAACTTTTGTTGCTTGATATGACTTAATTTTTCTATTTATAATAAAATCGACATGGAAATATAAAAGTCTCAATCTTAAATAAAAAATCGAGAGATTGCATTATAGAATTTGATTAACCATGGTTCAGTACAAAAAGAGTGAAATTCTTAAGCATAAAAGCGTTTGAGATGAATCACGTGCCAGGATCGCGGCAGCTGCCGTCCTTCGCCATCTTCGAGTTCGTATGCGCCTCTTTCGAGCACTTTAGTGATGGTGTAAGGTCCTTCCCAGTTGGCTTCCAACTTCCTGACATGTTTAAGGGCATCCGCTCGCTTGAGGACAAGGTCTCCCACTTGAAATCGCCTGGTGCGGACTTTTCTGTCAAAGGCTGCCCGCATTTTTTGCTTGTATTCTACGGACCGCAGTCAGGCTTCCTCTCGCATTTCTTCTATCATGTCGAGGGCTTCTTTTGCTAGCTCCTCATTGGTCCTTTCCTCATAGAATGTCGACCTGTGAGATTGCAATCCAACCTCGATGGGCAATAGGGCGTCCATTCCATAAACCATGTGGAATGGTGATTGCCCCGTTGAACTTCTCGGGGTCGTCCTATAGGCCCATAGGACCGTTGTCAGCTCGTCGACCCAGGCACCAGATGCTTTCTCCAGTCTTTTCTTCAGCCCTTGCAAGATGGTTCTGTTTGTCACTTCAACTTGGCCGTTCGCCTGAGGGTGTGCAACTGAGGCGAATCGCTGTTTGATCCCCATGTCGACACACCAAGTCTGGATCCGCTTTCCTTGAAATTGCGTCCCATTATCCGAAATTAAGATCTTTGGAATCCCGAATCTACAGCAGATATTATTGAACAGGAAATGTATCATTTTGTCTTCAGTGATTTTTGCCAGAGGTTCTGCCTCTACCCATTTGCTAAAGTAGTCGACGGCCACCACCATAAATTTTCGCTGTCCTGTTCCCGTTGGCAAGGGGCCTACCAGGTCGATTCCCCATTGAGCAAAAGGGATCGGGCAGCTGATCGTCGTCATTGTTTCGGCTGGAACGTGGGGGATTTGACCATGACGCTGGCATCTATCGCATTCTTGTACTAATCGCTCAGCTGCTTTTCGGATATTGGGCCAATAATAGCCTGCCCGAAGGGCCTTACCGGCTAGGGCTCGCAATCCTATGTGTGCTCCGCAGCATCCTTCATGGATTTCCTTCAAGACATGGTCCCCTTCTTTTTCAGAAACGCATCGCAGGTGGGGCCCGACCATCAACTTCTTATACAAGACTCCTTCGATCTCGAAATATTTACTCAAATATCGGGCTGCTTTCTCAGCCTCCTGTTTATCACCTTCTGGCACTCGACTTTGTAACAGCTCGCGAATTGTTTTTCGCCAATCTTGGTTTTCATCGACCTCCATTGTCTCACTCAGGACACTTCCCTCCAAGTGTAGTGTGGTGATATGGTTCCCCATTTTTCCTTCGTTTGAGCTTGCGATTCTCGCGAGCCAGTCGGCCCGCTTATTCTCTTCTCGAGGTACTTGCGCTAGCTCAAAACTGTCCAAACCTCGTACTAGGCTCTGAATTTCTTCGACATACTTTGTCATCCGATCCACTTTGACTTTGCAATTTCCCAATACTTGCCCCACTACTAGTTGTGAGTCAGAATGTGCCATTATTTCCGTCGCTCCGCCCGCGATTGCCAGTTGGATTCCCTTAATTAGGGCCTCGTATTCTGTTTCATTGTTGGATGCTTTAAACCCCATTCTGATGGGGAAGTCGAGTTGTTCACCTTCGGGGGATACTAGGGTTACCCTAGACCAGATCCCTTAGCTGACGAGGACCCGGCGACGTGCATTATCCATTTCTTGCTTTCTCCTTTGGTCCCTTCTTGGATAAAGTCGGCTAGAGCCTGGGCCTTTATAGCTCGTCGAGGCTCGTATTTGATGGAAAATTCGCGGAGTTCGACTGCCCATTTTACGAGTCGACCTGACACGGTAGGTCGACCCAATGTCTCCCCGAGCTGGAAATTTGTCCTTACTATTATCACATGGTTCAGGAAATACGGCCTCAATTTTCTGGCTATGAGTACCAATGTTAATGCGGCCTTCTCGACCTCGGAATATCTTGCTTCTGCGCCCTGGAGCACTCGACTTGTATAATAGATCGGCTGTTGAGCCCCTTCAGCTTCTCGCAGCAACACAGAACTCAAAGAAAAGATTCCCACCGAGATATAGAGTACCAACTCGTCGCCCGGCTCTGGCTTTGTTAACAATGGTAGCTCGCTCAAAAACTCCTTCAGTTTTTCAAACGCCATCTGAGCCTCGTCACCCCATTGGAAAGCTTTTTTATTGAGTAACTTGAAGAAGGGGAAGCTCCTTTCCGCTGCCCGGGCTATGAATCGACTTAGGCCTGCAATTCGACCTGTCAGGACTTGTACTTCTCTAACATTCTTTGGTGGGGTCATGTCGAGTATGGCTTGCACTTTATCCTTATTCACTTCAATACCTCTTTCAGTTACGATATAGCCCAGGAATCATCCTGCCCTCACCCCAAAGGCACATTTACTCGGATTCAGCTTCATTCCAAATGTTCTCAGTATCGTAAACGATTCCCTTAAGTCCTCTACATGAGAAATCGAGGACCTACTTTTCACCAAGATATCGTCCACGTAAACTTCCATATTTCGCCCGATCTGTGATTTGAACATTCGATCCATCAACCTTTGGTATGTTGCCCCTGCGTTCTTAAGTCCGAAAGGCATAACGACATAACAATATGTCCCTTTGCTCGTCACGAAGCTAACTTTGCTTTGATCCTCAGGAGCCAAGGGAATTTGGTGATACCCCTGGGACGCGTCCATCATGCTTAGCAATTGGCAGCTGGCAGTAGAGTCGACCATCTTGTCGATTCTCGGCAGGGGGTAGTGGTCCTTTGGGCAAGCTAAATTTAAGTCGCGAAAGTCAATACACATACGCCACTTATTCAGTGCTTTCCTTACCATCACCGTGTTTGATATCCATTATGGGAATTGAATTTCTTTGATATGTTTGGCTTTCAACAATTTGTCCACCTCGACTTCTATGGCTTTGTTGATTTCTGCGCCATGGTGTCTAAGCCGTTGCTTCACGGGCTTTTTCAGGGGGTCGACATTAAGCTTGTGCTCCATGACATCGGGATCGATTCCTGTTAGCTCTTCAGGGGAGAAAGCGAATATGTCCCTGAATTCTTTCAGCAGCCCCACCAATTGTCGACGTAACTCTTCTTCCAGTTCTCGCCCTATTTTCGTAGTCTGCTCCTCTCTCTCCTCGATTTGAATTTCTATTAATTCCCCATGTGGCTCAAGATCACTTTCCCTTCGTCTTTTTTCATTTGACACCGACTTTTTTCCTTCCTTCACCTTCGTTCGTTGGTTTGTCCTTACTGCAATCTGATAATAGGTTCTTGACAGCCTCTGGTCGCCTCGGGCCTCCCCTACCTTATCTCCGACAGGGAACTTTAGCTTCATATGATAGGTTGACACTACTGCTTGGAATGCGTTGAGTGCTGGCCTTCCCAGAATCACATTATAAGCCGACTCGACGTCGACCACGACAAATCGCACCATTTTCACCTTCCTTAAGTCGCCTTCCCCGAGGACGACAGCGAGAGTGGTTTCCCCCAGGGGGGCGACTTCCGAGCCATTAAATCCAAAAATTGAAGTGTGGAGAGGTGAGAGTTCAATGTCGAGTTCCATCCGTTTAAGGCAATCGAAAAAAATCACATTCACCGAGCTCCCTGTGTCGACAAAGATTCTCTGGACTTCGTAGCCCGATATCTGGGCTGTGATCATCAAGGCATCGTTATGAGGTCTCTCGACCGCTCCCACGTCTGCTGGTCCGAAATTCATCACTGGACCATCTTCCTCGACCTGCTGGACTTCGGTTTTTCCGTGATGCCCTCGAGCATATGCTTTTCTAGCCCGATTTGAATCGCCATCGGTTGGCCCTCCAAATATCATATGAATTATTCCTCTTTTTTGGGGAAGCTCTTCCTTATCGGGTGTTCTTGCCCTCTTGTGAGGGCTTTTGCTTCTCTCCCTTCGTCGACTAGTTCGTTCTCGATTTTTATAAACGAACTCCTTCAGATGGCCTGCTTTGATTAGTCTCTCGATTTCATTCTTTAGGTGCCGACATTCATCGGTGTTATGGCCGTAGTCTTTGTGAAATCGACAGTACAGGTTACTTTTAGGTTTTGTCGGCCAATCTTTTCTCGTTCGTGGCCACCTGACAACGTTATCACGGATCTCTCTTTCCATAACCTCCAGTATCCTTGCATGCGAGGCCGACAGAGGAGTATATTGGGTTGTCCTCCACCCCTTGATCGTCCTTCTCTTTCGGTCCTCGGGGATCCTTTCCTTTCAGTTGTCGCGGCAAGCTTTTTATCCTTCTTCTCGTCCCGGGGCTCAGTTTTTGGTTTGGCTGCTTGCAGAAAATCAGCTTCGGCTTCCTCGACATTCATGTATTTGGCGCACCTTCCCAATACTTCATTGAACGTCCTTTCGGGTCGTTTCGCTAGGGAATTTCTGCACAGTCCCGGGAGTAGCCCTCGAGTGAGTCCTCCCGACTTGATCTCCTCAGTGGTCGAGAGGACGTCGACACACGCCCGTGTGTACCTTGCCACGTAGTCCCTCAATGACTCCCCCTCTTTCTGCTGCATACCTATCAACGTAAGGTAAGACTTTTCTTGGGCTTTTACACTTGCAAATTGGTTTAGGAAACTCGAGCTAAACCCATCGAAATCCCTGACGGCCCCCAGGGGCAATTGATGAAACCAATCCTGCGCTGGTCCTCGCAGGGTCGTCAGGAATACTCGACACTGAACGGGGTCGTTATATCGATGCAAAACTGCCATGTTTTCGAAGCTTTTGAGATGTCAAGAGGGATCAGTCGACCCATCATACCAGATATTAAGTTCCCTGAACCCTTGAGGCAAATCGGCATCTAAAATATGTTGTGAAAAAGGGTGTCCCCTCGAGCTTCCCGTTTTCCTTCCTTCGACCCGAGCCTGCAAGTCTCGGACCTGCGCTAACAGCTGCTCCAGCGTGTCGTTTCTGGCTTGTGGATTGACGGTTCTGACAGAGGACTCCTCCTCGTCTACCCTCCTGTTCTGCCTCTCATGTGATTGTGCCTGTTGTTCGCGTTCAGGAGGTTGCTGCTCATTTTGAGGTTGCTCGATCCTAGCTTGCTCGATTCGGGGTTGCTCCACCCTGGGTTGTTCGACTGGTGTTTGTTTGATTTGGGCAGCCACAGCTTTGGCAATCATCCTCTGCATCTCGCTTCGCGTTATGGTCAACATTTGCTCCTCGCCTTGGGGCAGCGGTCTCTGTCCTGGCTCGAGCAGTCCAGGCTGCTTTCCCAGACTTAGGAGCGTCTCGATTGACTCACGACTGTTGACTTCTCCGCTCGTGCTCCTCATGTGACTGGTCTCCCCTTGAGTGAGCACTGGGATCTTGACTCCTGGTGGGGTGATAGGCGTTTCTTCCTCCGTACGCCCTCCTGACGGCGCGTGTGCCCCAAACGGTGGGAAACCGAACACTGGGAGTGGCGGTCTGGGGTTGGGAATCGGCGGGGGTCGCTTGTCAGTCCATGCCGCCCTGAAATCTTCGTTCAAATTTTTCTGCGGTCCTTCCTTGTCGGCCATCGGAAACAGATCTAAACTCGGTGTAAAGCTCTTACTTCCTTCAAGAGCTCCCCACAGACGGCGCCAAATGATGGGTCTCTTCTCAGATCTGGAACGGTCCAATGGGGAAACGTCCGGATCTGGGATGAACCGGTGCGAATGAGCTTAGATCTGATGTGATGGCGTTCGAACCGTTGTTGAGCCGCAAGAGCACCTGCAAGAACTCAACGCCTGAGGGGTTTCCAGCGTAGAGCCTCCGACGCTCAAGTCAGTATATGAAAGAGATCAAGGGAGCTGCTATGAGAGCAGCAGCAGTAAAGAATATGGAATGAATGGGAGTTAGGGTTTTTGGGATTACCTCAGTCCTTTATATAGAAGTGCAACATTTACCTGAAGTCCCCAAAGTGCCCCGGCCGACTTACTGGAAATGTCCAGAATACCCCGGTCGGTTCGTATTCTGCCTACTTCCTAGTCAGCATCTAGATCCTTCATTAGCTTCCTTCTTATCCTTAACTCTCCCTCAATACGCTGAGGTGTGTCAAAGCTATCGAGAACCACGAACTGCCGGACTCCTTCAGTCGACCTGAGATATTGAGTCGAGTCGACTGGATCGCATTCAACCGTTAGTAGACCCTGATACGTCTGACCGTTGTCTTGCCAGAAATCGACTTATTCTAGTCGACAGGTGTACGTCGACTCGGTCGAGAGCCGGGATTCTTGACTGAGTATCGTGGAACCTTACTGGCGGAGTCGACTGTGTTGAAGTCGACTTGATAATTTCGAACCGTGATGATATGAACCGTTATGAGCCAGTGTGGCTATATCAGTATTGTAACGGGACCTTAGCATTTTCCTAATAACAGGTTAAGTATCTATATTTATTGAAAAATGTTGATGGAAAATTTATTTATGGAAAATTAAAAAAATCAAATCAAAACCAAACTTACTACTTATGGAAACCAATTTAAAAATACAATATTCATTTTGGTTTTCTCTATAGTCCTTTTTTTTTTGGAAAAAAATAAAAGTGTAAATTTTATAGGAAAATCTACAGGAAACTCGGATATATATGATTTCGCGCATGTAGTTATGGGTGATATTTTATATTTGTTCCCAATTCTATTGAAAAACCGTTTGGTTTGTACAAAAATCAGCCATCTGGTTTTATAGAAGAACCGTCAATTCTCAATCGATAATTAATGCGTAAAATCCGATATTATTGATTTACTCTTTAGTCTGCTTTTTTTTTTTTTTTTTTTTTTTTTTTTTTT
>CACSLK010030184.1:14671263-14729000 GCA_902706635.1 Striga hermonthica | reverse complement strand
CAAAATCGTATCCACATCTTTTGATAATAAAATCGGTTCGTCTTTGATATTTAAAGTCAAATCTTATCCAATTATTCAGGAAAATATTCAAATCATTCTCAAAATCGCGTGCAACTTTTACGAAGAAAAATCGTGTGCAACTTTTCAAAATGTGAATGCACCATTTTTTAGATTTTTATGTTTTTTCTTAACCACGTTTACCGAGATTTTGTTAAAGTTCATACTAACTTTTTTGTTAAGTTCATATTAATTTATCTAGGAACGAAACAATTGCATAAATTTTAACAAAATTCTCAGTTTTTTTTATAATTAATTTCAATTCAAATTTTTTTGGTAAAAAAATCGGTGCAATGTTAGAAAAATTCGATGCATTTATAAAAAATCTGATGTTTCTTTTTACTTTGTTTAAACCACGTATTTGAATCAATTTGTTTGGTAAAAAATCAGTTTATTGCTGAGAAAATTCGGCTTCATGTTTAGGAAAAACTAATTATTCTTTTTAAGTTGTTAATATGTAATTTGTTAGCTAATAACTAATAATAAATAATTTTAGTACAACTCGAACACCCATGTTGTATTTTACTGCCAAATAATTAAACCAGAATGTTGCGCATACCGACAACATAAACATAGTGCCACCATCACTTCCAGTTGACGTCTGTCAGCCTCTCTCGACATCTTTTGTGCAGCGGAGAGAAATGTAACACATGTAAATACCAACAAATAAAAAGAAAGCGAAAAAACCTCCAAAGAGGAGTACTAATATTATTTTGATTGCCATAAATTTGTCAAAACTAACTAAAAACTTTGTCACATGCTAATATATATATAATCATATGAATATATATATATATATATATATATCCCCCCTATAAATTAATACAGAATGCGGTGAGCCTACGTGGCTGTTTCTGGTGCTTCGGAATCCTATGTGGCAAAATTACATGCTTCGTTATTAGGCTTGGGTAATTTTTAATTTAATTCCAAACAAAAAATAATTAGGTTCAGATTACCATAAATATGTTGATTATTTATGGTCCTGTTACATGTATTAATTGTATTTTAATATCATTCCTTATTATAACTATTGAACTGTATATATATTTTAGAAGTTAATAACTTTTGTATTTTTTATCAGTTTTACATATGTAATATATCAAATTAATCTTCTTTTGATGAGCTTCGATTTAACATCCATATTGTATGTATAAAAAAAATAATTTATATTTATCTTTATAACAATAATAAAATTATTTTTAATATTAATTAGAAAAATAAAATTATTTATCAACTAATATATTTATATTCCAAGTAGTTATATGATATAAGTTATAAAAATTAATATAATATAACACATGTAAGTCATAAGTAACACATATCATTCTAAAAGATATAGTAATATATTTTTTTTGTAAAAAAGTAAACTAAATTTAATATAGTTTTCTCATTAATTTTAAAATTTAAGAATAATTTTTTAACAATCACCCGTGTAATACACGGGTATTGTACTAGTATATATATATATAGAAAAGTTTGATTATTTTTTAGACAATATCTCTAAAAAAATAAACTTATTATTATTTTGGGAGTCTAAAAGTCAAATTTTTGGTACGAAATCACAATGATTTTAAAAATTGGATTTATTTGGACAGAAAATCAATTCCTTTGGCAAGTAAATATACGCGTAGATCGATGTCAATTGTTTTGGCATGGAAATTATGAAAATTTTTAATTTTGGTTTTATATATTTATGGAATTAATTAATTAATATTGACTTCATTCATATGGTTACCACAATCAGATCTCATCTCTTTCATTTATTTACATATATAAGGAATAAGGAATGCCTCCTTTATTTATCTTACACGTAATAATTGTAGGAACCCAGCCAAACAAGTAGACAGACTTTTTAACACAATACTAATTTATCGGTCCCGCTACACGTACATTAGTGTTTGACAATTTTGATTTACAAACTGACGTGGCAGGCATTTTAATAAAGGAAACAAACTTAGTTAAATCTGGAACAGGTATTTTCATTTTCTTTAGTGTGAAACAGATTTGGATTTTTTTAGCCCTGTCTGATTTTCTGAGTTCTTCAGCTCAATTAGTGTCTAATTTTTGGCGAGCGGGGTCATCTCCGGCGGCGACTTGAGAAACAGCATGCGGCTGGCCTGATCGTGGCGAGCGGAGTCATCTCCGGTGTCGTTATCCAGCGCCTGGGCTTCATCCCATAGTCCGGGCTACTGAGCTATGGGACGTTTGTGTGTGTGTGAAACAACGACTACATTTGGTTTTCATGCTTTTGTTGTGAAGCGAGGGCCGAGCGTGCCGTTGTTATAGTGGACTGAGCTAATTTTAATAATAAATATTACTTTAATAATAAATTTTATAGTGTATGGGAAATGTTATCCCTGTCTGTTGGATTTCTATGTTTGGTGTAACACTATATGTCTATCAGCCGTCTTCAAATCATTTCCTTAGATGCAAACTTCTTCTTTTTCGTTTTTGCAGCCTTGCAGGTGCACTCTCTTTTATTTCTAAATGCTATTTGTTTCGATTCTGATACCTTCACTCTTTATTTTCTCAAACCTTTAATTTGTCCATTTGCATTAATATTTTTGTTAAAAATGCTAGTATTTGTTTGCAATGACTTTCACAATGCCAAATCAACTACTAATTTGCCCTCAAAATATTACCCAATAAATTTATCTTGTATTGTTTTGTAAAAGAGTACTTTACTACTTTATATTCAATTTAAAAAACTTGTTGATCTTATCTATATCTATATATATATATATATAATTACTAGCTATGACATTTAAGAAAACCTCGTAAATACCTCCATTTTGGGTTACAAAATTTATCATCGATATATTTTTACTTCTCACATTAATACATCTCATGGAACGTAATCATGCATTTTTTTTCCTATTAAATTATATAATAATTAATAATACCAACTAATAATAATTTACAATAAATATAAATTACATAAAAATTAAATGCAAACCAATTAATAATAATTTACAATAAATATACTGCAGAGCGATCCCGAGCCCACGCGGGACCAACTAGAAGAAAAAGTCGCAGCTTGGACAGGAAAAGTCACCAACGACCACCTGAATAAAGAACTTGGCCACTGCAACATATAATGATTCATATAAAAAAATGTGATTATCTTTGCATTTAATTATACATTTCAAAGTATGATACATCATGCTGCTGAACAGTAAAGTAACATATATTGATATATAACATTATATTAGAGGCACTGTTTCACATTATATTGTAATGAAATATAACATAAATATCTTTTATTTATATATTGATATATATTTTTATTTTTTTATTTAGGAAGTGTGAATGAGAAGTATGAAGGGGAAGGATGAATTTTGTAAAAAACTTGACAAAGTTTAAGAGAACAATATATAGCATTTTAGGTATTTTTAGACTTCTCTTAAAATATTTAGGTGACAAATTTTATTTTTTTACACAACTAAGGGCTTGATTGTTTATGAAATAATTTGTTCAATTGAGTTATTTTGGTTAACTATAGTTAATTTTGAAAAAGGTTGTATAGTTAGTTGTAGTGGAATTTTAAGAATGTATTAAAATAATATTTAAAATAAAATAATTAAAATTGATTTGATGTAAAAGTAAGAGATAAATAATTGAAAATGATTGGAAATGATATGTAGTTAAAATTATGTGAGTGTATGAATTGTGAATTAAAGTTGATGTGATGTGTAAGAATGATTGGTTTGTATTATTTAATTATATGAATAATATTAAAGATAGTGGTGTTGAGTTAAAGTTGAGTTAGATTTTGACTTGAAATAAAAGTGAGTAAATTATTTTGTAAACAATTATGGAATTAATTTGAGTGTATTAAAGTGTAGTAAATATTGTAATTTATCTATTTCTTAGCTTAAATATTTTGAAATGTACACATGTTCTAATTTATATGTATTACTTTTACGGAAACAAAATGATGATATTATATTACGAAATAAATTATCTTCATGATTCACAATTAACTTTAATATATACTCTACATTCATATTTTTATAATTATTTTTAATATTATTATCATCATGATCTACTAATCGTAACACTGCTCTTACTCTTATAAAATTGATTATTATTATTATTAGCAGAAGTACATAGTATTTTGAACAGTTAATTTGAAAATAAATTTTAACTTATTTTGTGTACTGCAACTAGTTATAATACAATTTTTTTCCAAAAAAAAATATCAACAAGGTTGGGCTGGAATACTCTTTCCTCGGCCCACCTACCTTTTGTATAGACTTGCATTTTGTTTTGACAACTCTAATATATAATATTATATGATGACTTATTTTCACAATCATGGATAGCTGATTGCTGTAATAGTTGATAGTTAAGTGTAATAATTGATTTTATCATTGTAAATAGTTGTTTGGTAAATAGCAGTTTGTGTGTGAAAAAATTGTATTCACAAATTTTTAGAATTTTACACAACATGCATTTTTAGAACACACGAGAACTATAATTAAATTGTATTACCATCAAGAGAAATAAAAACTATTCTTTACCTGTGGAGCCCACGGTGTAGTGCAACTGCACTGTGCATATTCTTTCACTCGCATTTTCCCCTCTAACCAGATTACCAGAGAGCCTCTTCATTCTCTGCAATTTTCAATTTTTTTTTCTCTTTTTTATGTAGTCTTCTTCCTTGCTTGTGCTTACCATCAACCTTGATTTTTCGATTATTTTTTGAACTAGAATGAAGTTGAGAACAGAGCACTTTTGATATGATGCGTGAGGCTTTGATATGTTCAGAAAACATGCAAAATGATGTGTGTCTTTCTCTGCAGCTCTAAGTCCTATATAGGACTACCACATCTTGAGAGAAACCAACAGTCACATCTGCCACTTAAGGCAGAGATAATGAGCCAAAAACGTTTCAGGTGTTAAAACACCATTAAGAAGGAGTTAACACCCACTAACTAGGATTTAACACCATTAACACACTACATCTGAACTGATACATTTCTCATAAGTCAGGTGGCCAGATTCATTGTACATGGAGATGTCTCACTCGGGTTGGGTCAAAACCCGAGTCCAAGTCCAACTTGATTTGGATTTTTTCAGTTGGGCCTAAAGTTGCAAATAAATTTGCAGCAAAAAGATATTGTACATTTGGGCCCAAGGCTCAAGCCGTCCAAGGTCGCGCAAGTCTAGCCCAAAGTCCAATTTCCAAGAACCAAGAACTCATGCCCAAGTCTCAGGCCCGAGCCGGCTGGCCGGCGGGCGCGCGCGGTGGCCGAAAATAACACCAATAGTTGGTGCATAGCTTTGTGCTTGTTGTAACCCCTCTAACTCTCTTTGTTATAATAAAGAGAGATAATCTCATTTAAGAGTCTAATATGGGAATGACTCTTGACCCTTCAAATCCCACGACCAACGTTTTACGTGCACTTTAATAGCTAACTTTAACAATTTATTTCTCACTCACCGAAAATCAGTTTTATGAAAATAAATATACCACGAGTATCTACTCGGAACGTAGAATTTTTCTACAATATTTAATTCAACTCAAATTTAATATTTAGCCATAAAAAATTTAGTCAAAACCGGGTCAAACCCAAGTTTTATAATTGATTTTTCCAACAAAAATTTCCAATGCCAAAAATAAATTTCAATATCAATTGTTTCAATTACTTTGCTTTTTGGTGTTTATATACTCAAAACAAATTCTAGCCAACAACTTAATTACCATATTTGATAAGCTAAATTGCACCACCACCAGATACTATTAATGTCGTAGTAAAGAGTAAATTAGTATGTTATGAGTTCAATTGCATTCTTATATTATTAATTTCACAAGTCAATTCGTATTTTATAAGCTAAAGTGCATACTTATATTACAGATAAGAAAATGAACACGTTTGGTGACCGAGCGTTATCGGATACCTGCGGTCACCGAGCATGCATGTTGCGACTAGCAACACCATGCTCGTCGTTCATTTGCTAATAACCTTGACATTTTTGTGTATTTAATTTTATGCTTTCGTTTGTTTCTTGAGGTACAAAACACGAGTAGGTTTGCTAAAATTTTTGTGTATTTAATTTTTAGTGCCACTGTATATATATATAACATGAAAGTCGCTAACTAGCATAGACAAATTTTGTTTTATTTTTTTATGGTTTATGGTCACTTATCAAGTTCAAGTTCATTAATTTCATTACGTTGTGGCAATTTCATGCAAAACCAAGCAAATACGTACACATATGTGTTAACAAGTAACACACAACTCTCCCTTCATTATTAAAATTTATCAGATTCCTAATAACCAAATGTTCCTAGATATAGCTGTTAGAATATCACTTGTGAGTTGTCCCACATCGTTCATACATGGAAAATAGACCCACCTTATAAGTCTAATGGGCTACTCCTCCTTCCACCAATTGGTTTTGGGATGGAACCTCACTTGGGCTTCATATGGGCTTTTCCCTTCTCATGGTGCGCTTCATGTTAGTGGGTCCGTACCGTTTTCCCTCAGTTTCTTATATGGTATCAGAGCCGGTTCTATTGGAACTGTGCGATGACGTACCCGTTTATGGGAGTCCGCTTCCCCACGTACCCGTTTATGGGAGTCTACTTCTAGTAGGCTTGGGGCACCCAGTTGAGCTTGGGCTTCTCGCATTCGTTTATGGGAGTCTGCTTCCCCACGTACCCGTTTATGGGAGTCTACCTCTAGTAGGCTTGGGGCACCCAATTGGGCTTGGGCTTTCGAAGGTCTCACAAGTGAGGGGCGTGTTAGAATATCACTTGTGAGTTGTCCCACATCGTTTATACATGGAAAATAGACCCACCTTATAAGTCTAATGGGCTACTCCTCCTTCCACTAATTGGTTTTGAGATGGAACCTCACTTGGGCTTCATATGGGCTTTTCCCTTCTCATGGTGCGCTTCATGTTAGTGGGTCCGCACCGTTTTCCCTCAGTTTCTTATAATAGCCATATCGAGTAATTTAATTAATTGCTTAATTACGACCCGATTTTTTTAATGGTAAACAAAAAATTATAATAGTGAAAGGAAGTAGCTATACTTTCAATAATAATATACAATATTATATTCAATCACTTATTTTATTAAATTATTCTAACTACAGATGCACGGGAAAATTATAATCTATGTGCTTTGAAGAAGACAATTTTATATACAAATTGGATAATAATGCAATGATCATAAGATTAGACATATAAACATATAATTAAACTGAAAAAATCATATATTATTGAACACTTCTCTATATACAACATTATTGGTTTGATTCTTTGGCAGATCATCTTACCCACAAATAAACATTTTCAAACCTTTTCGATTAGTGACACGGGAGGCAAAAATATATAACTGGTCATGACTGAACACTGTTTTCTTAAGAAATGAGCCAACATGAGATAATGATTGTCCATGTCTCTTGTTCATAGTCAGCAACATATAACTGGTCATGATTGAACACTGGTTTCTTAACAAATAAGCCAACATGAGATAAGGATTGACCTTGTCTCTTTTTTATAATCGTGGCGTAAGAAACCATATGGAGAACTGTCATATATGTTTACATGTGTATTTAACATGTGTTAGTATTATATTAGTAGTTTGGACAACCACAAAGTGTTGTTTTGTTATTGACTCTATCAATCCCAAACTCTTACCATTTTGATGATAAAAAATGTTTTAAATTATGTTATGTTTTAAAATTTTAAATAACTGTTTTATATTTTTATTTTTTTATAATGCTAGAGTTATGTACCCCAACTGCTCTCTTTATTATGTATAGATTATTTACTTGAATGTTATTTCTTATAATTACTTGAGTAATGTGAGGTGTTGATATTATTTATTCCATTATTACGTTTCATAATCAACTCTTCCATGAAAAAAATTACAACGTAAAGAAATATTGTTATTTTTTTTTATGTATGGGGCTTTAATATTTACAATTAATTTCTAAATTATTTATTTTATACACTGTATTTGTTGTTCGGAAATTTTAATTATTACAAAATCATACAGTTAGTTCTGCGTGGTTATATTATTAACTTAAACATTGGAAGACAAAAAAATATATTAAATTAATTCATTTGTTCAATTGTATAGGTTTGATTTTGTTTTATTTAAAAAAAATAAAGTGATAAATGTTTGTTATAATTTACTTAACTTTTAACATCTATATTAATAAAAAAAAGTTAAAAAAAAAAATATGAATTTCCAATGTTTCTATTTATAATTTCATTTATTTCGATTACCAGTGTTATGTATTAAACATTAATATAATTAGGTACATAAAAAATGTGGTACAACATTAGCCATAAAAATCAATATCATTAATAACCAATAATATTCAAATATAAAATCAAACAAACTGAACTCCAATATTAAAACCTAAATTATTCATGTTGTCGAAGCCAATTTATTCAATGAAAGTATTCAAAGCAAATAAAATCCTAATATTATAATAAAATACTTTAGTAAACCAATAATATCTTAGCAAATCAATTCTTCATCAAAATTGTCCTTCATTTCATCATTTGCTCGTCCACCTTTGCCTTGCATTAGAAGTGTTGTCGACCTTCTCTTTACATTTGAGAGATTTAAAGGTGTTAAAACTTCATCTTCTCCAGTGCAACCCTATGAAACAATTTGCAAAATAAAAATTTTAGTATTTAAATTGTATATGATTATTTGTATGAAATAAATTTACAATTTTAAAGAAAAATAATAAGTGTGAAAAATGAACATTGACCTTGCCGTTGTTAGCCTCTTCACGTTGTAGTAAAGTCAAGAAGTTAGGCTCCTGTAAAATTTTATAGAAAAAGTTATAAGTTCTTGAATTTAATCATTGTTTATAAATCAACATGATTATGTTTTTGTTTATTAAACTTACTTGTTTCTCCGTAACCCACAGACTGTACATAGATACCAGATTTTAATCACCTGTCATCCTAACAATAGAAAATGTTGTTACTTCTTCTTTGAAATTTGACTTCTCTGTAAAAAAAGATAATATTATGAATTAGGATAAAATATGAGAAAGAATAGTTATTAATTTTGATTGTGATTCATACCTCAATGTCATGCAAGACAATTTCAAGGATGTTATTGTAGGAAGAGTATTCATTAGTTCTTGAAAAATTCGAACCACTCTTAACTTCAGCATAGGTCGTTGGTCCTTGTTATTTGTTTGATGTTGTCCCATGCTCTTGCCATTTTTTCTGTTGGTATGTGAAATGGGAGTGTATAAGATGTGTTGTGATAGGTTATATACATTGGGAAGTTCATTAATAGGCATGGGATAATAATAGTAATAATAATAATAATAATAATAATAATAATAATAATAATAATAATAATAATAATAATAATAATAATAATAATAATAATAATAATAATTATTATTATTATTATTATTATATTAATAATAATAATAATAATAATAATAATAATAATAATAATAATAAATGATAAGATTAATTTAAAATATGAATTTTAAAACTTCAAACTGTGAGTTGATGATAAGATAAGTTCAAATTATTTGGATAGTATATTAATTGGTTAAGTAGTTATGATTTTGTTTTTCCGTCTACAAAGTTGACCACGAAATCTACATGTGTGTAATTATTTTTATTATGTTTTTTCAACTTATATTATTCAATGATAAATATTAAGGATGCTTTATTGTAATTATGTTATTTAAATGTGCTGTTTAAAATAGTATTATGCTTTATTCTTCAATTGCACAAGATTTATCTCGACCACCATTCCAATGACATCTAAATATGTGTTAAATTCTAGTAAAATTATTATTTATTATAAAAATTCTAAAAACTAAAATAAAAATAATTGAAAATGCGATTACCGAATAAGATTGATTCGTCGATCTTCTCGACACCAATCAATGTGATGAACCTTCGAAAGTCGAAACGGTAAATTGAAAAGTCACCCTTGTAGCTTATGTGTTCAGTTCTACCATGTACGATAAGCCTGTGTTTGGCAATGGTGGATCTGTACATTCCAATGTTACTCTCGACCTGATAGTTTCGAAGTGCATAGACAACCCCTTCTTCAAATTTATTGATGAAAGTAGGGATGTTTATTGCTCTTATTATTGCAATAATTCGACCGCCCTTGAAAAAAAAATATAATATTGTAAATTATAGTGTAATATGATAAGAAATGTTAATCATTAACTTTTATTGTAAATTATACCTCAATGTCATGAAAGACAATCTCAAGGATGTTCTTGTAGGATGAGTATTCATTAGTCCTTTGAAAGACTCGAACAACTCTTAGCTTGATCATTGGCCTGTTAGTCCTTATTACTTGTTTGATGTTTCCCCAGACTTTTACCATTTTTCTGCTTCAATGCTTTACGTCCAAATTGGAGTAAGATTTTTTTGCGATACGTGATGCACTATCATTCTATAATTTTATAGGCATGTGATAATAGTTGATAAACATTAGATTAATTTAGAATATGAGTTTTAATAAATTGAAACTCTTGTATGATGATAAGATAAGTGTAATTTAGTTAAGAAGATGAGATATTTCGTTATCAATATATATCTTAACTAATTCATACCATGTAAATTATCTACCATGTGCAATGTTAAAGAATGAGATGTCAATATATTATTGTTCAATATTATCTCTTACGTAAATTATGAATTCAGTTTGTGATTTTGCATTAATAAAGAGCTAACCCATGTGATTTTAAATCATCACTTATCCACATATTCTTGTTCCTATATTATCTCTAGATCATTAATAATTATCTCTATGCCATTAATAATTATCTCTAAACCATTAAATCTTATTTTAATAATTAAACTACAACGTGCAATTTAACTTTTCATTTATCCATATATTTTTGATCCATTATTATCTCCACACAATTAATTATGAATTCAGTTTTTGTTTTTGAATGAATAGAGGACTACCACGTGCGATTTTAAGTAATAACTTGTCTGCAGATTAGAGATTAATATATAACTTACTATAATATAGATTTAAGTAAAATTTATTCAACCATTTTATAAAAATGTTGTTTGATCATGAGTGAAATTGTGGCTTATCCACAAATGTGGAATTGCGGCTTATCTACAAATTATTGTTTGTTAGGATATAATTGTGACGTTAATATTTATCCTTTTATCGTTAATATCAGCATTTATTATTATATAACACAAATTAATTAATATAAATATTATAATAAAACAAATATTTATTAATATAAACTATTAACTGTACTTTCTTCAATTAATATTAATTTCGAAAAATAGGATTCCCATTAATTAATTAATGCTTTTCTTTTCAAATAGGATTCCCCTTAATTAAAAACGTGCATTATCTCTTTAATGTGACTTATCCACATATTCTAATTATATCTCTAATTAATTAATTTGCATTATCTCTTTAATGTGACTTATCCATTTATTCTAATTATCTCTCTAATTAATTAATTTGCATTATCTCTTTAATGTGACTTATCCACATGTGATTTTAATCATCTTACTTAAATTAGAAAGTCAATATTTTATTTTTTAGTCAAACTTACTATAAATGTATTTTTTCCAACAACCTTTTTATATAGATATAGATATAGATATAGATATTCAATCACTTATTAATTTTTTATGTAATGTGGAGTGTTTTACTCTGCGAAATGCTAGTCTCAATACGACATTATTCTGTCGGGGTTTGTAACCGTTAGATCATCATGTAATTGTCAGAAATAGTTGATCTAACAGTTACAAATTCCGACGAAATGGTTCTGTAACAGGAGTACCATAGCATTTTCCATTTACTCTATGTCAATATTACTTTTTCCACAATATTGATCTTCATAATATTAATAATAACAATAAGTAAGATTTCAAAATATTGATTATTCGTAATTTCAATAATGAAAATAAGTTAGAAGTATATGGGTGGATACGAACGTTTGTCAATTTGCATTATTTTTGTGAAAAATGTGCTATTTGTTTGCACAATGCCAAGTCAAATTCCGGATCCCCTATCTTATATAAGAGGAAATTAAAGGCATGATAAAAAATCCTAATGAAAAGCATGAAAAAAAGATCTGAAATTATTTTGGTGAGATGAGAAGAAAATAAATAAATAAATAAATGCTATACTTACTTATCCCAACACTTTTTTTTTATTTTCAAAACGATAGAATTTATAACTCCAAGAAAAAAAAATAATTGTAATACAATCTGAACTGCTAACTGGCAGCAACTAGAGGTACGTTAACCATAACGACCTAGAACAAAAGGACCCAAGCTATCCCAGGAAGAGCAAATCCAGCATAGGCTGAAGCTATACATCTGGTTTGATTCCTGAAATAGATGCACTAAAACACATAGCACTAAGCAAAAGATAAATCAACCACTGTCCAAACAGGACCTAGCAGATTTATCCCCTCACCTACTGCAAAGAAAAAAAACCAGCACACCCAAAAATATATACAAAACTAACTATCTAAAAGGCCCCAAAAGAAGCTAAGAGGAGCTATAATTAGAGAACTCCTGCCAAGCTGAAAGAGCTGATTGCACAATATTGAATTCAGATAGCCAGAAATTTTGGAATACCCACAGGTTTCGGGCTTTCCAAGTCCACTATAACAAGAAAACTGTTAACTGGATTCTGGGCTCAGAGAAGGCCATCTTTTTCAAGGAGAAGGCCATCTTTTTCAAGGAGCAGAGCTTGATCCACCATTGTTTGAAGTTAGTGGAGCAGTCTTCCAGTCCCTCCCAATTCACTGCAGCCAACTTCCAAATTCTTCTTGATTTACTACAATGGAACAACAAGTGTTCCAGTGTTTTAGTCTTTTCCCCGCAAATTTTGCAAGTTGGGTCCATGGTCTTGATCTTCAGAGAGAGATTGGAATTTACAGGAAGGATGTTGTTGTAGCATTTCCAAAGGTAATGCTTCAGCTTCCCTGGTACTATGATGGACCACATTTTCTTTTTTGCCTCCTTAGTTTCTGCTACCAGAGAGCTATCCCAACACTCTTAAATAAAGATTTTTTGTTGTATAATTATACGTAACGGTAAAATTATCCGAAATTATGAAGACAACAGTTTGAGACTGGATTACATGCATGTTTGAGATGGATTAGAAATTTGACCAATAAAATTAGAGATTTAGATCTCTAATTTTAATATGGTAAATAACTACTTGAAATAGGTTTCGGAATTCAAAATGTCATTTAAAAAAAAATGGTCAGTATAAGAGCTCTTTCTAGAATAGAGAAATGTAAAATTTATTATTTTCATATATCACACACACGCACACACACACACACATACATATATATATATATATATATATATTATTTACCAATGTGTATTAGTTGATTAAAGGTGTTATAATTCAGTAAGTTATCAATTATTTGTATCCAATTCAATAAAAAATTATAGTCATGAGTCATTTTAGTCTCTCATGTTAGGATATAGAATATTGTTTAAGGAAACGAATGTGAGAATCAAAGTTAGAAACAATTTCTCGGTGGAATACATTTTGAAACACGCATATAAACATTCAAAATGGGGAGAGGAGGGTGAAAAGGACTGGGACGGGCTACATGGTCATTAAGGTGGACTTAGAGAAGACGTATGATTTCTTGTGGTGGGACTTTATCCTTAAGACCCTTCTTTTCGCAGGTTTCCCCGTGAAATTGGTAAGGGCTATCATGGCATGTGTGAGTTCCAGCTCGATGAGTTTACTTTGGAATGGAGAGGAGGACGAGTCTTTCTTTCCGACCCGGGGAATCCGGCAGGGTGAATTAATTTATCCGTACTTATTTGTTCTTTGCATGGAACGCCTTGCTCAACAAATTCAACTTAACGTGGACCGTAAGGAGTGGAGGCCGATTTCAGTGGGACGAGGAGCTGTTAATATTCCGTTTCTAATGTTCGCGGACGATTTACTGTTATTTTTGGAGGCCTCGATGGACCAAGTCGAGGTCCTACAAGGAGTGTTGGAGAACTTCTGCATTTCGTCGGGTTTGAGGGTGAGCGCTTCTAAAACACAGCTATTTTTCTCTTCCTCTGTGGAGGTCGGCCGACACCATGAAATCTCTACGCAATTGGGCTTCACGAAGGTTGAGGATTTGGGCACGTACTTGGGAATGCCTTTGATACACAAACATGTCACTACCGCGACGTATGCGGGGATTTTGGAGAAATCAGAACACCGGCTGACGGGGTGGAAGACGGAGGCTTTATCGGCGGCGGGACGTCTAACCTTGACCCAGTCAGTCATCTCTGCGCTACCTTATTATGCCATGCAGACCGAGGCTTTACCCGTCACTATTTGTAACAGGCTTGATCAGTGTGGCCGCTCGTTCATTTGGGGCAGTTCTTCGGAACATCGCAAGCCTCACTTGGTGTCGTGGTTAGACATTTTCCGACTGCGAGAATGTGGGGGTCTCGGGCTTAAGCAAGCAAGACTAATGAATGAGGCCCTTTTGATGAAACTCAGATGGACTCTGCTGACGAAGCCGAATATGTTGTGGGTGCGAGTTATGTGTGTGTCAGGGTCATGCAGCAGACAGAGCCCCTATTGCTAAATATAAATTACGCCCGCACGAGATGCATGGTGAATTCTCATTTCCCAATGGGTGGGTGTGTCTGAAAGCTGTAGCGAAGGTTTGGCCGCAGGTTACGAAACGCGCGCGATGGGCCCTGGGAAATGGACGGAGGGCGCGCTTTTGGCTGGATGTGTGGATGAATGTGGCCGCCCCGTTAATAACAGTCGCGATGGAGAGGATATCGGACGAGATGATTCATGCTCTCGTGGCTGACTTTGTAACAGATACAGGCACTTGGTGTTGGGCGAAGTTCGAGAAGCTTCTGACGTCCACTTCTCTGTTATTAATCGCAGCAGTGCTGCCACCAGACCCATCGGCGAGGGAAGATCGAAT
Organism: Striga hermonthica; assembly: GCA_902706635.1. Classification (NCBI taxonomy): domain Eukaryota; kingdom Viridiplantae; phylum Streptophyta; class Magnoliopsida; order Lamiales; family Orobanchaceae; genus Striga; species Striga hermonthica. Next base: position 14,714,016 of record CACSLK010030184.1, on the reverse strand, counting down.
GGTTTGGGGGTACACGCCGAATGGTGTTTTCTCAACTAAATCTGCGTATGCGGCGTTGGTGTCGGAGACGTCGGACCGCACAAGCCCACTGTGGCGGGCTATTTGGAGGGCGCCGGCGGCTTAACGGGTGCGCCATTTATTGTGGTTGGCTATCCGGGACCGCTTATTCACCAATAAAGAGAGAGTTCGGCGGCATGTGGCAGGAGACGACGCTTGCTTCTTCTGTGGTAAGCCCGAGTCGACGTCCCATGTTCTTCGGGATTGTGCTATCACGCGCAACGTTTGGAATGTGCTACTCTCGAGATCGGGCTGAGAGGATTTCTTTGTTCCTGAAGCCCGTGAGTGGATTTGGTCAAACCTAGCAGAATGCTCGACGGGGGAAATGGACAACTGGGCGACCGTTTTCTCTATCACGTGTTGGCGCCTTTGGTATTTGAGGAATTTGGCCATTTTCTCGAGTAAGTCTTTACCACTTGGGGCCTAGATACAAGATATTCGAAGCCGAGTGGAGCAACATGTGAGCAGCACGGAATGGAAAGCTAAGCTGGAAGTTCGAGATCGCCAGTATGAGGAGATTATGATCCACTGGTCTCCCCCCCGATGGAGTGGATTAAAGTTAATACAGACGGTGCTGTATGTTCTAGTACTAGTAAGGGGAGTGCGAGTGGATTAGCGAGGGACCCATATGGTCGTTGGTTGGGTGACTTCCTTATGAATGTGGGTTTCTGTACTATTACGGGAGCAGAATTATGGGGCCTTTATCACGGACATCGTTTGGCTTGGGATTTGGGAGCGCGCAAGGTGCTTGTGGAAGTGGATAATAGTAGTGTAGTAGCCATGGCGTCGGGAAATGATGACAATCTTGGTTTTCATGAATCCATCGTCCAGGCGATTCGTGAGCTTCTCAGACGGGCGTGGAGTGTTCGTTTGTCCCACATATATAGGGAAGAGAATTTTGCGGCTGATACGTTAGCAGCGTTAGCTGCTAGTGCTCCGGTTGGGTTTCATCATCCTAGTTCTACGCCTAGGGATATTGGCCACTGGCTGAACCATGACATGTTAGGCGTGGCTCGTCCACGGCGAGTATTGATCTAGTTACTATCAGGCTACGGCCTCCAAAAAAAAAAATGGGCTGGATTTTGGAGATGGCTTGGGTCTCTTTCAGCTTAACCAGTGGTCTCGTGTTCGAGCCCTTGGAATGCAGCAGTGTTAAAAACTCTTGAGGGAGAGCTTTGCCGCCCTTGTGGTCCTACCCGACTCGATTCCGGATTAGTCGATTCCCCTGTGGATCGAGAAACCGGAAGGTCCCTGTACAAAAAAAAAGCTCCTTTGTGTTTTTCCACCTCAAATTAAAATATAGTTTGGGTCTGCATTTGAGATTGGGTTAGGCAAGGCTACATCTGTTAAACGAAACGAGTCGTTTGTCGAGCTTGACCTCATTGAAATTTTGTTTATTTCAAGAGCCGGCTCAGGTCGACTCGTCAAGGGTCGGAAATAAATTTTTTAAATAATATTTTATAGTTCGGTTCTTTATTGCTCGAGCCAACTCGTTGATATTGATAAACGAGTCGAGCTCGATTCGACTCATGTACTCGAACTCAGCTCGACTCGTTTACAGGCCATAGGGATTTGTAAATAGCAAGCCATCCAGCAATTTTACACAACATGCATTTTTAGAACACACGAGAACTATAATTAAATTGTATTACCATCAAGAGAAATAAAAATTATTCTTTATCTGTGGAGCCCACGGTGTAGTGCCACTGCACTGTGCATATTCTTTCACTCGCATTTTCCCCTCTAACCAGATTACCAGAGAGCCTCTTCATTCTCTGCAATTTTCAATTTTTTTTTTCTCTTTTTTATGTAGTCTTCTTCCTTGCTTGTGCTTACCATCAACCTTTGAGTGTAGGGCTCCAAATAGCTCCAAATAACTCGGCCACTGCAACATATATGATTGATATAAAAATATAATTGATATAAAAAAATGTGATTATCTTTGTATTTAATTATACATTTCAAAGTATGATACATCATGCTGCTGAACAGTAAAATAACATATATGGATATATAACATTATATTAGAGGCACTATTTCACATTATAGTGTAATGAAATATAACATAAATATCTCTTATTTATATATTGATATATATTTTTATTTTTATTTAGGAAGTGTGAATGAGAAGTATGAAGGGGAAGGATGGATTTTGTAAAAAATTTGACAAAGTTTAAGAGAAAAATATATAGTATTTTAGGTATTTTTAGACTTCTCTCAAAATACTTAGGTGACAAATTTTATATTTTTACACAACCAAAATTTTATGGAATTTATTTGAGTGTATTAAAGTGTAGTAAATATTGTAATTTAATTTTTCTTAGCTTAAATATTTTGAAATGTACACATGTTCTTTTTTATTTATGTATTATTTTTATGGGAACAAAATAATGATATTATATTACGGGGTAAATTATCTTTATGATTCACGATCAACTTTAATATATACTCTACATTTATATTTTTATAATTATTTATAATATTATTATCATCATGATCTACTAATTGTAACACTGCTCTTACTCTTATAAAACTGATGATGATTATTATTATTAGCAAAAGTGCATAGTATTTTGAACAAGTTAATTTAATTTGAAAATAGATTTTAACTTATTTTGTGTACTGCAACTAGTTATAATACAATTTTTTTCAAAAAAAAAAAAACATCAACAAGGTTGGGCTGGAATATCCTTTGTTTAGACTAGCATTTTGTTTTGACAGCTTTAACATATCATATTAGATGGTGTTATACCACACAAACCTGGACCGATGGACCGCTCCTCTTCGAACTGGGTTACGTCTTTTTGATCGCCGGTACCTGCAAAACATGCCGGGGGTGGTCCCGGCGCAAATACTCCGACGCTCAAGTCAGTGGTGGTCCGAAGGAAAAACGGCAGAATAACGAGAGAATTTTTATATGGGTGTTGTGTAAATGAAATAACATGCGTCCTTTTTATAGATGAAGTCATCTAGAGGTTGAAGAGTTCTTATTATACCATGAATCTTCTCCTCACATTTGGTTAGAATTCCAAGAGTCCTTGAAGTTATGAACCTCTTCATGACTTGAGCACGATACCACCTCTGGGTTCGGGTCTCCCCAGCGGAACGTCCAGCTACCTAGGTGCCAAGGTGCCCTGCCTAGCTCACGTTGAGCTAGGCTCCACCTACCATCCATGTACTCCAAAGGTACCATGAGCCTCCGCCTACCAAAGCATCCGCCTACCAAAGCATCTGCCTACCACCCATGTGCCCTAAAGGTACCACGGACTGCGCCTACCAGGTTGAACCAGCCAGCTGAGTGCAATTAGAACTCGGGTCACAACCGGTCCTTCCTGAACCGCTACTAACGACCACATCATCTAGCCCCCCATTCCTTCGACAAGTTGAACTTGTTGTAAGGAATGAACAGTTACACGCGTTGTAATAAGCATCACACCTACCTTACACAAAATTTCTCCACCAAACAGGCTCGCTCATAGAATCCCGAGCACCATGATGAATGTCGTACAATTCGCGGTGCCGACTACCTGCGCGCCCCGCGCGACACCGACCACCCGCGAGTGTCGACCACTTGCGTGATGTCGACTACCCATGAGTGCCGACCTTCGCATGCCGACCACTCGTGATGCAACGACCCTAGTGGTGCCGGACTTCGTAGAGTGACGACCCTCGAGATGCCGACCTTCGCGGCGCGACGGCCCTTCGTATTGCCGGCCCACCGTGAGACCACCATATGAGAATACCAACCGCCAAGGGTGACGACCCCCCTGCGACTACCACTTGGGATGCCGATCGAGCGTACCGACCACTCGCAATGCCGACCCTCCGCGACGCCGACCGAGCGTGTCGACCACCCACGACTAAGCGTGTCGACCACTCGTGGTGTCGTCCACCCGCGACGCCAACTTGAGTACGCCGACCGCTCGCAATGTCGACCCTCCGTGACGTCGACCGAGCGTGTCGACCACCCACAATGCCGACCCTCCGCGACGCCGACCGAATGTGTCGACCACCCGCGGTGTCGACCACATGTGACGCCGGCCGAGCGTGTCGACCGAGTGTCGAGCACCACTCTGGGCTGTCCTTATGCCGAGCCGATGCATCAATGCCGACCCGATGCTCATGCCAACTCGACGCACCAACGCCGAACGGACGTACCCATGCCGACCCAATGCACCAACGCCGACCGACGCACCCATGCCGACCCGACGCACATGTGCCACCGAACAACGCCGACCGACGCACCCATGCCGACCCGACGTACCAACGCCGACCGACGCACCCGTGCCGACCGACACACTCATGCCGACCCCATGTACTTACCTACCATGTGCTACACATCTTTCCTCTTGTTCCTACCTATGGCCCATGTGACCTACCAATCATCTTGGAGACATCCCACACATGTCTACATCCCATCACATGTCTATCTTGTCCCTTTCTCATCCACCACCTTCATTGGAAACACCATCAAGCTTCTTTCACAAGATTATCTCTCCACCCTTGATTAATTTTCAAAATCAAAGGCTAAGATCATCCAAGACTCATTCTTCTCCTTCTATAAATACTCATTACTTCCTCCATCATTCTTCCTCTCAAAAAATCTCCTCTTTTACACCCCTCATTCTTTAATAAATTCTCTCTCTAGAAAGGAAAACTTGCAATATTTCTTCAATATTACGATCCGGATCTCGACGAGCTCACCTTAAATTTTCGACCCCGCGCACCAAGGACGAGCCCAAGCCTACACGCTGACCCTTCGTTCCGCCGACGAGCCCAAGCTTACACGCCACCGACACGCACCACCGACGACCGCGCACCCGAGCCGACGACGACCACGTGCACCACCGACGACCGAATTCATACACCGCGCCTGCCTCGTCTCACTTCTTTCATCATGATGACATCGGCAAGTTTTATGGGTACGCCTACCATTTCTTAATTTTGTTATGTACATTCACCATCCTTATCTATGTTCTCATATAGTACATCCTTTGTGGTCTCATTTAGTACATATTCTCATATGTTTGCATCTTGTTTTCATTTTTTTTTTTTTTTGTCGCCCTTTACTTTGGCTACGCACACCTTCGTACCCCTTAGAAGGAACCACTCCTCCGAATGACCCGAGCTCACCTTCTTCGACCACCATTAGCTCTACTTCGACTACTCATACTAGCCCTACCGCCGTGAGTAACACTAGCTCGGCCTCCGCGAATGACACTAGGTCAAAATCACCCTCACCTTCGCGGTCCTTACCCGTAGGGTCACCCACCGTCGCCTTGGCCCTTCCGGCTCCAAAGGCTCCTCACAACACTAAAGCAAAAGAGGATGCTACCCCCTCTCAAATCGTACCTCCCAATCCTATATGCTCGTATTCAGACACCCAAGTAGCCACACTTGTTAGGAAAATGGAGTTACCCCGAGGTTGGGAACTTAAACTTTTGACACCCACAGACACGTATGATGGCCCCCCCACCCGGCCATTTCAGTTTCTTCCTAGACCAAGTAAACGCCGGGCTGAGATTCCCCGTTCATCCCGACTTGCTACAACTTAGCCTATTGTATAACATGCCTTTTAACCAATTACCCCCTAACTCCATTCGCCTGCTCATTGCCTTCACGATGGTATGGAAGGTGACTCCGAAGAAATGGAGAAACTGAAAGGCAAGGTGGCTAGGAGGGATGCACATGTTGCCACCCTCAAGCAGGACCTTGCCAAGGAGAAGGCCGAGAAGGAAAAGCTCCAGGGCGAGCTAGAGGCTCTTCGACTATCATTTGACGAGCGCATTGTCCAGGCCTAACAGGAGGCCCGAGATACATACCTCGACTCGGAGTTCGGGACCCACTTCCTCATGTGCTACCGAGACGAGCTATTGACTCGCTACCACGACTCCAATGACTCGCTACCACGACTCCAAGGTATTTCTCCAGCGGGTTGTCAACGACTGCCTTCAGTATTTCCGAGCAGGGGTCGAGCGGACCCAAGCCGAGGCACATGCCCAGGGCTTCAAAGCCTTCTCCGCGGATGAAGGTAAGCTGAGGAAAGGCCTTCCTAACCCCGCAGGGTGGAACGGTGACCCATCTCTCCCGTTGACCCATCCTTGGTGGGAGCCGGCCCTAGGGGCTGCCATCGTTGTTGCTGGAGCCGAGATAGAGGTGGTTCCCTAGTAGCAAGGCACGGGGTCACCTCCATCGACTTGCGTGCGATTTTTTTTTGTCATGTAGTCATGAACCCATCTAGTCTTTTGTGAACTTTTCCATTTGGTCATGTAATCATGAACTTATTTAGTCTCTTTTGTGAACCTTTCTATTTGGGCATGTAACCGTGAACTTATTTAGTCTTTCGATGCTACCTACCGTTAGCTAGCACCATGGATGAATGTAACTCCTTCATTTTGTTACTTACCCATTTCAATTGCTTGTACTTGCATAACGTATTACTTATATAAATAGCCACAATTTCCCGCTCAAGACGAGCGTCATTCACCAAGCCTTGTCAACACTTAGCATCGTGACGATGGGCTTTTGCGCCTAGCACAATTACTGCTAAGTCTTCCAAGACTCGCATTCTCAACTTTACGCGGCGACCTTTATAATTATAAAGGTCGTCACCGGGCACAACTTGCGCCTTAGCCTAACTCCACGAGCTTAGGCAAGGCTAACAAGCTTTCGCTCTACAAGGGTCGTCGCCTAGCTCTGCGAGCTTAGGCGAGACTACCAGGCTTTCGCCCTACAAGGGTCGTCGCCTAGCTCCACGAGTTTAGGCGAGACTACTAGGCTTTCGCCCTACAAGGGTCGTCGCCTAGCTCCGCGAGCTTAGGCGAGACTACCAGGCTTTCGCCCTACAAGGGTCGTCACCTAGCTCCGCGAGCTTAGGCGAGACTACCAGGCTTTCTCCCTACAAGGGTCGTCGCCTAGCTCCGCGAGCTTAGGCGAGACTACCAGGCTTTCGCCCTACAAAGGTCGTCGCCTAGCTCCGCGAGCTTAGGCGAGACTACTAGGCTTTCACCCTACAAGGGTCGTCGCCTAGCTCCGCGAGCTTAGGCGAGACTACCAGACTTTCGCCCTACAAGGGTGGTCGTCTAGCTCCGCGAGCTTAGGCGAGACTACCAGGTCACCAACCTTAGATACATCACACAAGAACATAGTTAAGCTGAAAACTTCAAATGCAACTTTATTACTTGTCTCACTGAAAAATAATTGAATAACAACTGAAAGCAATTAAAAAATAATAGGTGCCCAGCTATGCATAATACTTTTTCAAATGTGATATGTTCCATGGTCGCGGTAGTAGCCGCCCCTCGTCATTGCGGAGTTCGTAGGCACCCCCCGCGAACACCCTCTCGACAGTATAAGGGCCCTCCCAATTTGGTTCCAGCTTCCCGACATGCTTCAGGGCGTCGGCCTGGCGCCAAACCAGGTCCCCCACTTGGAATCTTCGAGCTCGAACTGACTTGTCATGGGCCGCCCTCATCCGTTGCTTGTACACTGTTGTTCTTAATCCCGCCTGGTCACGCAGCTCGTCTACCAGGTCAAGTGCCTCCCTTCGGAGCTCGACATTCCCTTCTTCTGTATAGGTGCTAACCCGCTCTGAGTTGAGGCCAACCTCCACTAGAATGACGACCTTCATACCATAAACTAGACTGAACGGCGTCTCCCCCGTTGAAGTCCTTGGTGTCATCCGATATTACCACAACATTGAGTCAAGCTCGTCCACCCAAGCTCCCGAAGCTCTCTCTAACCTCGCCTTCAACCCACTCAGAATTGATCTATTCGCGACCTCAGCCTGCCCATTCGCTTGTGGGTGGGCGACCGAAGCGAACTGCTGTTTTATGCCCATCTCCTCGCACCAACTCATCATACGCCGACCTATGAAATGAGTACCATTATCAGATATAAGCACCCGAGGGATGTCGTACCGACAACATATGTTGTTGAAAAAAACTTCATCACCCTTTCTTCTGTGATCGTCGCCAAGGGTTCAGCCTCAATCCACTTAGAGAAGTAATCCACTGCCACAATGAGGAACTTTCGCTGGCCCGTCGCCTGGGGTAGCGGTCCAACTATGTCGACGCCCCACTGAGTAAAAGGCAGAGGCGAGCTGATCGGAACCATGTTCTCAGATGCTCGGTGGATCAATGAACCATGTTTTTTACACTTCTTGCATTTTCGCACAAGGTCCTGCGCCATCGTCCTCATCTTAGGCCAGAAATATCCAGCCCGAAGCACCTTGCCAACCAACGCCCTAGCTTTTAGGTGATCACCACAACATCCTTCAGCACCTCCCTGAGCACGTACTCCCCGTCCTCTTCCGAGACACACCTTAGATGCGGCCCTACGTACGATCGCTTATATAAGATCCCATTCTGCAGGTAGAACCTTAATGCTCTCCTCCCGACCAGGTCGTCCCTGATATCCTTTCCGACTACCGGCTCCTGCAGCCATTGTATTAAGGGTGACCTCTAATCCCTTTGCTCTTCAACTCCCAACACCTGGTCTAAAGTGCTCCTAGTCATGTCCATTAGTGTCACCGACCTAGATCGGCAGTCAACAAGAGATGCGGCCACCTTTGAGAGTAGGTCGGCCTACCGTTTTCTCCCCGTGGTATTTGTATCAACTCCCACGCCGCAAATCCTTTCAACATCGCCTGGGCCTCGACCAGGTACCTCTTCATGCGCTCTTCCTTAGCCTCATACTCGCCCCTAATCTGTTCGACCACCAGTTGAGAATCCGAGTGAATGATCAACTGACGAGCTCATTCCTTTAGGACGAGATGAATTCCCTTAAGGAGAGCTTCGTACTCCGCCTCATTATTCGACACCCTGAAGGACAGCTTGACCGCAAACTCTAAGTGGTCTTTTTCTGGTGTGACCACCAATATGCCCAGACCTGCTCCTCCCACCGCCGACGAGCCGTCGACATACAACATCCACGATCCCCTCTCGGTTTCCATTGTACTCTTGTATGAAGTCAGCCAACGCCTGGGCCTTGATGGCTTTTCGTATTTCAAAATCCACGTTATACTCTCCCAACTCAACCGCCCATTTCACCATCCTCCCCGAGGCCGAGGGGCGACCCAAAGTATCTTTGAGCGGGTAGTTGGTACGCACCATGACCTTGTGTGCTAGAAAGTAAGGACGCAATTTTATGGCCGTAGAGATAAGTGCCAATGTTGCCTTCTCCACGTCTGAATATCTCAGCGCTCTGCAATATTTGACTGGCATAGTATATCGGCTTCTGCTGCCCATGATCCTCCTTTATCAGCACCGAACTGATTGCTTGATGCCCCACCGACAGGTATATCACTAATGTGTCGTCCGGTTCCGGTTTTGTGAGTAAGGGTAGTTCAGCTAGAAACTCCTTCAACCTTTCAAAGGCCTGCTCTGCTTGTGGCGTCCATTCGAAACGCGACCCCTTCTTCAAAGCCTTAAAAAACGGAAAACTCTTCTCTGCGGATTGAGCTATGAACCTGCTCAACCCGGCTAGGCGACCGGTGAGGATCTGCACCTCTCTCAAGTTCCTCGGTGCTTGCATCTCCAAAACAGCTCGTACCTTCTCTGGGTTGACCTCTATGCCCCTCTCCGTGACCAAGTAGTCCAGAAATTTTCCTGATCTTACCCTGAACTTGCACTTGGCTGGGTTGAGCTTCATGTCGTACCGCCGCAGGGTACTCAAGGTCTCGCGTAAGTCTACCACATGATCATCCGCCTTCCTGCTCTTTACTAGCATGTCATCAACGTAGACCTCCATATTTCTACCAATCTGCCCTTTGAACATTTTATCCACCAACCGTTGGTAGATAGCTCCCGCATTCTTCAGTCCGAAAGGCATGACAACGTAACAATAGGTGCTCTTGGATGTCACAAAGCTAACCCTCTTCCGGTCTTCTTTGGCGAGAGGTATTTGGTGGTACCCCTGGGATGCGTCCATCATGCTCAACAGCTCGTACCCAGCTGTAGAGTCGACGAGCTGGTCAATACGAGGTAATGGGTAGTGATCTTTGGGGCACTCTTTGTTGAGATCCCTGAAGTCTATGCACATCCTCCACTTTCCTTCTCCCTTCCTTACCATGACTGAGTTGGACAACCACTCCGGGAACTGAATGGGTAGCACATGTCCCGCCTTTAACAACTTCTCCACCTCTGCCTCAATAACCACGTCCAGCTCAGCACCGAAGTGCCTCCTCTTCTGCTTCACTGGCTTCATAGTTGGATCAATGTTTAACCTGTGCTCCGCTACCTCGGGATTGATTCCTGTAAGGTCGTCGGCCGAAAAGGCAAGAACATCCACGAACTCCTTCAACAGTGCAATCAGCGCACCTTGTACATCGGTCGACAAATGCCGACCCACTTTGGTTGTCTTGTCTGAACTTCCTTCTATCAATTCAACTTCCATAAGTTCGTCCTGAGAGCTCATCCCCAGCTCTTGCCTCTTCTCCCGGTGGGAGCTCTCAGGTAGGTCATCCTTCTTTTTCCTGTGTTGTGCCTCAGCCGTCTTCAAGGTGACTGTTGTAACCATTTTTGTTGCATTTTTCGCTATATTTTTGTTCTTCTTTTCCCCTCATTTTTCTTCATTTTAGGTTAATTCATGAGTTTTTAGTTCGTTTTGTGTTTTATTATGTGTTTTGTTCTATTTTGGTTTTCTTTGTGTTTTTCGTGTGTTTTTCCGGTTTTTCTTTGTTTTTGGTGTGCATGTCGGAAGTCTCGTGAGGAGTTGATTATAGACCGGGCAATCATGGTTATGTAGATGGACTCGTTGGCTACACATAGAAAAAAACGGACGTTGGTTTCGAGTTCGGATGAATCCGGACGGAACAAAAACGCGAAGCCGCGCAAGTTACCGACCCTTTAAAGGTTGAAAATTCTACATAATTTGTACTCTAGGCAAAAGTGTAGTTTGCAAGCATCATTGGATAGAGGGGTTCATTAGCTACGCGTAGGAAAAAACGGAACTCAATTACGAGTTCGGACGAGCCCAAAACAAGCCCGAGACGTGCGCGAATGCGCGCAGAAAAATCACTTTCGGTTTTGGTCCGAAAATTCCATATTTTATCTCAAATTTGCTATCTTCTTTCACCTTTTCATCCATTCTTTCTTTGGTAGATGAATTGTGGTAGATTTTTAGTTGAATTGTGGTTATTGTTGGTAAATTGTGGTTGATGTTGGTGGATTATGGTTGATGATATATCTATAAATAGCTCCATCATCTAACCAACATCTATCCCTCACAATCCAAAATATTATCATCCTCACCACTACCATCATTCTTATATGTTGTCTTAGATTAGTTTCTCTTTTGGTTGTGAATTTTGGAGGTGTTCTCCAAGGCTTGTACTTGTTCCGGTGTGGCGTGCATTTGTTTTCGGTTTGGCGTTTGTATCAACTTTATTTCTTGACTTGGATTACTTGTAAGTTGTTTTTCTTGTAATGATAATTTGCAACGAATCTTATGCTGAGTTTATTTTTTTTATATGAATAGCTAAATCATTTGCTAGGGATAGGGATGAATATTTGATTTCGTATGTGATTATCGTACTCGTCGATTGTTCACTTTGTATGAGTTAATTCTAAATTTGGTTTTTGATTTTTACTTTGGAATGACATATTGTTGAAAAGTGACAATTCAACCTTGCAATTGATTTCTAAGTATTGAAGAGTGACACTTCAATGTTAAACTTGTTTTCAAATTGAATATGATGTGTTCTATTGTGACGATCACTATCCGAATAGACTAGACGACTAAAAATCCTATAGTCTATTTTTATTGACTCTTGAACCGAAAGGGAATAGGTCACTCGATCGAGACTCATACAAAATAGACATAATCCAAAAGGTATTGTCTATGTGTTAAACAACTCGTTAATTTACCGTTTATATTTATTCTCATAATCCAAAAGGTATTGAGGATAAATCTCTAAACGTGTAGGTGACTCGAATTCTTTAACCGAACAATCACAAGTCGATAATTGCATTTCGATTCAAAACATTTATTCCCGATTCCCTAGTATCTTTCGCATTTTTATCATTTATCATTTTAGTTGTTTTATATTATTTATAGTTAACAATGAATCATTATCAATCTATCTTGATTAGAATGTTTAGGATTTATTTTGTTTTTATGTGCTATCAATATCAATTCTAAATTCCGAATAGTCTTCCTCAAGAGAACGACCCGGGAAACGAATAATTTGATTCGGTGCTTGGTAAAATAAAAATAATTTGTACACAACAAATTTGGCGCCGTTGCCGGGTATATTGAACAGAAGAATCAATGAACCCGAGCAATATGTTCCCCTCCTCGCAGAACCTTTATTGGAATAATGGGCCGAGCTACGGTTCGTGGGATTATGGCCAAGCATGTGCCTATTCTTACGAGCAATCGTGGTATCTATTACCGTTCGAGCAATCATATGAGTCCCCCGTAGACTCCTCTGATGATGATTACGCTAAGCTCGATAGGATTCTCGATTTTATGGCCTCCCAAGCAGCCCGGACGAAAATTCTTGAGGCCGAAGTCGAGAACCTAGCGGAACGCATTCAAGTCTTGGAGGATCGAGCTTACAATTTTTTTCCCGATTCCCTCATGCAAAATGAACTTCGGGGGAACACTTTGACTGATGATGAAAAGTTCGATCTCATTCTTGCTCGTATGACGGCCCAAACATCTCGACTAGAGAAAATGGAGCTTGAATGCACTCGGTTGGTGGCGAAGCTTGACGACATAGAACGCGCTCAGTCCGTCAAGATTGAATGCAGAATCCATGTGGACGAGACTGAAGATGAGGAGGATGCACTCCCGAAGATTGAGGATGATATAGTGAAAGAGGAAACTCATGTTCCCGAATTCGAAAGTCCCTCACTCGAGTCATCTCTCCTCTCAGTCGAGAAGGCCCCATTTAGCTCAACATGTTCCACGGTCATTCTCGTGCTTCGGGAGGATGACTGTGGAATTTTGTCGAGAAGAGTGAGGGGTCGTTTCGTTACCATCCGTGATGCGTACGCTCGGTTCCACAAGAACATTGCCACTCGAGCCTACCATATCCTTGGTCATGTCACCCTTCCCATGCTGCCGCTTCTCGAGAATACGAAAGCATGGTATGATCGACACTTCTTTTTAGACCCCGGTTGATTTGTACTGGATTCGTCAAGCTAATAACGTTAAACAAGCGCTTCTTGGGAGGCAAACCAAGCAATTTACTGCTTTCGTGTGTGTTTCATTTATGTTTTTATTTTATTTTATTTTATTTTTGAATAATGGGAGTTTGTGGAGATTGGTTTTCTTGGCAGGATATATCGAGGATCGGTTGATCGGGGGCGGAAGGCTGGAACGTGAATGCTTATTTCCATCGAGGCTACTTCGGTTTGCACACTCTTTTCTTTTTCTTGTTTTAATTCCCAGTTTTTTTTTTGTTTTTTTTTTTCATTTATGTGTTGATGCAATGAGGACATTGCATTATTTTAAGTGTGGGGGAGTCGGCAACTCCGCCGTGGATTTTGCATGTTTATGTGGTAGGTTGTCGTGTTTTCGAGCATTTGGTATTGATGAATTATATGATTTGTCGATAAATGTTTGATGAAATTGAGAAGTTGTGATGACGGACGTATTTATCATTGCCTCGATATTTACTTGATTGCTTTAATTGACATTTATTTACCTTGCGAGGTTTTGATCCTTACTTTTCTTTCTTGAGAGATATTGGTTGTATTCTCAAATGATTAGAACTTGCCTTGAGTCTATTTGAAAAGAATTGGTTTAAGTTTGAAATTACGAAAATGATTGAGACATTTTGTTGTTAGCTCGTTTTGCCTTGTTCTTGACCCTAAAAATACATTTTCTGCTAGTAGCCCGTTTGAACTTGAAGCCTTTTCTTGTAAGCCATATATATATATATATATATCTGATTGTTGACAGGTCTTGAGTTTCGATTGGTGAAGTGGCGATATTTTTGAACGAGATAAAAATTGAGTTGCATTTTATTGCTTGACCAATATAAAAAAAAAATAATAAAAAATATAAAAGAATATATAAAAATAAAAAAATAAAATACATGAGAGCTCGCAAGATGAATGATTGGATTCTACTCCGCTTACTTGTTATTCATTTTAACGAGTAATGAGTAATGGGAAACCACCTTAGGACACTTGGATAACCTCCAATGTTTAAACCTAAGGAATATTGTCCTTACGATTCAAGCTTGTTCGGAAATAGTAACTCTCCAAATAAAAAAAAATTGTGTAATAATTCAAGCAATATTGCAATTCGATTGGAGCATATAGGTGTTGTTTGTAGAGACATTGGTGGACGGTATGGGCGAGTGGCGGACATTCGAGTATTCTATTACTCGAAAATTTTAATTGTGTATTTGAGCTTCTTGTCTATTTATATATCCTTACCTTTACCTACATCCCACATTACAACCTGATAAATCCTCTTGATTCGAAAATTTCAAGCTTTGATTGATTCAGAGTAATTTAGACGATTGGCAAGCATATGTTGAAATGAGAATATCGACCAATTTTGAGCGAACTCATCACATATTCGAACAAGAAAATGAGTGAGGCATATATGATGACCTAAATGTTGAGAGTTTGTCATTTTAAGGCCAAGTCGATATTTGAGGCAAATGGTCATACGGTTGTTGGAATTTGACTCGATAGATTTAAACATTTTGAAGCACGTCTTATTTCAACCCGATACCTATGTTCGTATTTTGTTTTCTTTTCTCTTTGTTCGGGACGAACAAATGCTTAAGTGTGGGGGAGTTGTTGTAACCATTTTTGTTGCATTTTTCGCTATATTTTTGTTCTTCTTTTCCCCTCATTTTTCTTCATTTTAGGTTATTTCGTGAGTTTTTAGTTCGTTTTGTGTTTTATTATGTGTTTTGTTCCATTTTGGTTTTCTTTGTGTTTTTCGTGTGTTTTTCCGGTTTTTCTTTGTTTTTGGTGTGCATGTCGGAAGTCTCGTGAGGAGTTGATTATAGACTGGGCAATCATGGTTATTTAGATGGACTCGTTGGCTACACATAGAAAAAAACGGACGTTGGTTTCGAGTTCGGATGAATCCGAACGGAACAAAAACGCGAAGCCGCGCAAGTTACCGACCCTTTAAAGGTTGAAAATTCTACATAATTTGTACTCTAGGCAAAAGTGTAGCTTGCAAGCATCATTGGATAGAGGGGTTCATTAGCTACGCGTAGGAAAAAACGGAACTCAATTCTGGGTTCAGACGAGCCCAAAACAAGCCCGAGAAGCAGAGCTGCCCGAGACGTGCGCGAATGCGCGCGGAAAAATCACTTTCGGTTTTGGTCCGAAAATTCCATCTTTTATCTCAAATTTCTTTATCTTCTTTCACCTTTTCTTCCATTCTTTCTTTGGTAGATGAATTGTGGTAGATTTTTAGTTGAATTGTGGTTATTGTTGGTAAATTGTGGTTGATGTTGGTGGATTATGATTGATGATATATCTATAAATAGCTCCATCATCTAACCAACATCTATCCCTCACAAACCAAAATATTATCATCCTCACCACTACCATCATTCTTATATGTTGTCTTAGATTAGTTTCTCTTTTGGTTGTGAATTTTGGAGGTGTTCTCCAAGGCTTGTACTTGTTCCGGTGTGGCGTGCATTTGTTTTCGGTTTGGCGTTTGTATCAACTTTATTTCTTGACTTGGATTACTTGTAAGTTGTTTTTCTTGTAATGATAATTTGCAATGAATCTTATGTTGAGTTTATTTTTTTTATATGAATAGCTAAATCATTTGCTAGGGATAGGGATGAATATTTGATTTCGTATGTGATTATCGTACTCGTCGATTGTTCACTTTGTATGAGTTAATTCTAAATTCGGTTTTTGATTTTTACTTTGGAATGACATATTGTTGAAAAGTGACAATTCAACCTTGCAATTGGTTTCTAAGTATTGAAGAGTGACACTTCAATGTTAAACTTGTTTTAAAATTGAATATGATGTGTTCTATTGTGACGATCACTATCCGAATAGACTAGACGACTAAAAATCCTATAGTCTATTTTAATTGACTCTTGAACCGAAAGGGAAGAGGTCACTCGATCGAGACTCATACAAAATAGACATAATCCGAAAGGTATTGTCTATGTGTTAAACAACTCGTTAATTTACCGTTTATATTTATTCTCATAATCCAAAAGGTATTGAGGATAAATCTCTAAACGTGTAGGTGACTCGAATTCTTTAACCGAACAATCACAAGTCGATAATTGCATTTCGATTCAAAACATTTATTCCTGATTCCCTAGTATCTTTCGCATTTTCTTCATTTATCATTTTAGTTGTTTTATATTATTTATAGTTAATAATGAATCATTATCAATCTATCTTGATTAGAATGTTTAGGATTTATTTTGTTTTTATGTGCTATCAATATCAATTTTAAATTCCGAATAGTCTTCCTCAAGAGAACGACCCGGGAAACGAATAATTTGATTCGGTGCTCGGTAAAATAAAAATAATTTGTACACAACAGTGACCTCATAGCATCGTCGAGATTGCAGCTTGTCCCCAGTCACCTCTCCAACCTCATCTCCTACAGGGAATTTAATCTTCATGCAATAAGTGGAAATCGTTGCCTGGAACGAATTCAAGGTAGGTCGACCCAGTATGATGTTGTAGGCCGAGCTAGCATCCACGACCAGAAAGCGCACCATCTTCACCTTTCTCAATGGTGATCTTCCTAACGCCACCGTTAAGCTAACTTCGCCTACGGGGCGAACCTCACTGCCGCTAAAGCCATAGAGAGCAGTGTGGACTGGCTCGACTTTCACATCTAACTCCATCTGCTGCAAACAAATCAAGAAAATGATGTCTGATGAGCTCCCCGTGTCTATGAGCACCCTTTGCACATCGTAACTGGCCACCTCCGCAGTGATGACCAAAGCGTCATTATGTGGGACAACAAGCCCCTGCACATCGTCAGCCCCAAACTTCAAAGTGGCCGAGCTTCTCTGCACCTGCATCTCGGCCACCTCTCCTGCCACACTCTTTCCCCGGTAAGTCCTCTTCCTCTCCCTATGCGAGTCTCCATCCGTAGGACCTCCCGCGATCATGTGTATTATGCCTCTCTTAATTGGTCTGTCAGATTGCTCATCAGTTCTCCTCCGTTTGTCACCCTACTCTCGTCCCTCCCGACGATCGTCCTGGCGGTCTTTGTCCTTGATCACGAACTCTTTTAAATGACCAGCTCTGATGAGCCGCTCGATTTCATCCTTCAACTCCCAACAGAAATTTGTAGCATGGCCATAATCGCGGTGGTACCAACAATACCTATCCTTTGACGCCGAGAACTTCCTCGGTGGGGGTAGAGGCTTTGGCTGCGCTAGCAACTTGTCCTCCCCCCGTTTTTCCATTGTCTACAGGATCTCCTGTTGTGTTGCATTAAGTGGTTTGTAATGCTCATACCTTGGACCCCTAAACCGATCCTCGACCTTAGCCTCCTTAAGGGGAGCTCGCCGATCACCCTATCGAGGCCTTTCGTCTACCTGCTTGGCCTTTGTCTTGTCATTTCGGATGAAGTCCACCTCCGATTCTTCCATGTTCACATATTTGCTACACCTCTCAAGTAACTCGTCAAAGGACCTTGCCGGCCTCTTCGCCAACGAATCTCTGCACTTCCCCGGCCTCAACCCCCGCGTAAGGCCTCCAGCTTTGATCTCTTCCGAGGCAGAGGGAACCTCCACGCACTCTTTGGTATACCGCACTACATACTGCCGCAAGGTCTCCCTCTCCTTCTGCTGCATATTGATTAGTGAGAGATACGTCTTTTCGTGCTTCCTGGCGCTCGCGAACTGGTTCAAAAACAAAGAGCTAAACCTTTCGAAGCTATCGATAGACCCTGCTGGCAGCTGGTGGAACCAATCCTGTGCCGACCCCTTTAGCGTTGTCAAGAAGGCTCGGCAACTCACAGCGTCACTATACCTGTGCAACACAGCTATATTGTCAAACGATCTCAAGTGTCTAGCTGGGTCCGCCGATCCATCATAGGACAAGCTCAACTCCCTGAAGTTGCTAGGCAAATCCCCTCCTAAGACATCCTCGGCAAAAGGGTGTCCTGGTGAAACTACAGGTCTCTTACCCTGCACCCGGGCTTGGAGTTCTCGCATTTGAGCCGCCAACCTTTCCAACGTTAACCCATCTGGTTGTGTCGTTGCCACCGGGAGAGTGGTCACCGACCTGGCATCATCCTCATCGCCCCTCTCCAAGCGCTGGTGTTGCTGCTGATGCGAGAGGACCTGTTTTTGTGGTGCTAATGGTTGTCGTAGCGGAGGTTGTCGAAACGACCCGTTAGGTGCTATCTTATCCAGCTCCTGCGCCCGGCCTATCGCCTCAGCAATAATCTTGTCCAACTCCGACCTAGTCATCTGAATAACTGGGTCCTCCCGTGGTGCCGAAGAAACATTGTCCCCCGGAGGGTTTTGTGCTCTTACCATGACCAACTGCCTACTACCATGGACACCACTTTGGTCACCAGCACCTCCAGATCCCAAAGCGCCTTGATTCGCCCCCCCCCCCCATCAACCGTGGCGCCCACCTCATTCGCTTTGTCTGTTAAACCACCTGATCCTCCCTGGTTTAGCACACGCCCTTCAACTTCTGATGGTCGTACCAGGGTCACACATAGGCCCACCAGCGTCTCTTTGGGGGTAACAGGCGAGGGTGACCATCCTGGCGGGGGACCTGTTCCGAAGGCCCTCCGAGCCCACTCATCATCCATCTCCTTAGTCAAGCTCTTCTTCGAATTTTCTCCTGCCATGATACTTGTTCTATTCTTCCTTGGTGAGAAAAAACAGCCTTTAATGCTCCGGTAGAAGACTGATTTTCCCCACAGACGACGCCAATTTGTTATACCACATAAACCTGGACCGCTGGACCGCTCCTCTTCGAACCGGGTTACGTCTCTTTGATCGCCGGTACCTGCAAAACATGTCGGGAGTGGTCCCGGCGCGAATACTCCGACACTCAAGTCAGTGGTGGTCCGAAGGAAAAACGCAGAATAACGAGAGAATTTTTATGTGTGTGTTGTGTAAATGAAATAACCTGCGTCCCTTTTATAGATGAAGTCATCTAGAGGTTGAAGAGTTCTTATTATACCATGAGTATTCTCCTCAGATTAGGTTAGAATTCCAAGAGTCCTTGAAGTTATGAACCTCTTCATGACTTGAGCACGATACCACCTGTGGGTTCAGGTCTCCCCAGCGGAACGTCCAGCTACCTAGGTGCCAAGGTGCCCTGCCTAGCTCACGTTGAGCTAGGCTCCACCTACCACCCATGTACTCCAAAGGTACCATGAGCCTCCGCCTACCAAAGCATCCGCCTACCAAAGCATCTGCCTACCACCCATGTGCCCTAAAGGTACCACGGACTGCGCCTACCAGGTTGAACCACCCAGCTGAGTGCAATTAGAACTCGGGTCACAACTGGTCCTTCATGAACCGCTACTAACGACCACATCAGATGGTATATTAATGACTTGTTTTCACGATCATGGATAGCTGATTGCATTACAGGATAATTGATAGTTAACTGTAATAGTTGAGTTAATCATTGTAAATAGTTGTTTGGTAAATAACAGTTTGTGTGTGAAAAAATTGTATTCACATGTTATTCAAAAAAAATTATATGTTTTGTAAACACTTTTATATTGATTTTATTTTCAAAGTTATCATTTCGACCAAAATGCTAATCAAATAAACTATTTATTAAACAAGTTTGTTCACAAATTTGACAGAACAAAACTTTAGATAAGATTCAATTGGCTAATTTTGATATTAACATGCTAACATCCAAGATTCAATTGTTTACAATATTAATTCAATCATAGTCCCTCATGGAATGATCAAATTCTATTTCTACATTATTTTTATGTCCATGTGTTTCATCCTAACGAATGAACGACGCGTGTATATATTAGAAAATTTATGGTAGTATAACTATACGTATCTTAACAACTAATAGAAGTAGCTTTATTATTTCATAAGTTCCTGCATCTCTACCAGGGTAAAGACAAAGATATAGGGTTGTGCATCCGTATCCGTTTTGAAAAAAAAAACATTTAAAGATAAAGTTCGTTAGATATTCAGATTTGAACACTTATAAAAGAGAAAACCGATAAGTAAGATCTAGATGTTTTGAATCTATACAAACTCAAGCATATCATTCATGGGATGACAATCAACGACTAATTACTTATGAAATGTAAAGTTTGAAAGGCGTGCTATAAAGCCAAGCGACAAGCTTCCTATTTTGTAAAGCATCAGGCATTGTGCCTGCCTTATTGAATCTAAGCAAGCCAATATGAAAAACTGAAAAATAATTCCTTCCCTTAATAATGTATTTGGGTAAAATGATAAGGCATACATAAAACTGAAAACTGAATCAACAAGAAAATAGAACGAACCATACCAACTCATTTATAATCGGTTAGCGACTTGTTATCGGTTCGGTATCGGTTCTGAAACCATAAGGGTTCAGTTTTATCGATGAGGAATAAAAAAAAATTCATTTTCCAGAATTGCTGAAACACACCAACTTTGATCTGTTTTAGACTGAAATAACTGATTTGTAGATCAAGTCATCGAAGTTCTGTATGATCAAGAGAACACAAACATAGTTTGGTAGTTTAGTCATAATCTTTTACAACTCTTTCTTTCTTTCTTTCGTTTTTTTTTTTTTGCCAAGTACTTACCATTATCTTCGGATTCTTTTCCTCCCAAGTACCCTTTCTTTCAGAGTACAAACAAAACCAAAAACACAACCACACACGACGAGATCACGATCCCAGTAATAGCTCCGGCAAATAATGTTCCTCCCGAGCCCGTGCTGACATCATAATCTATCAAGGAAAATAAGAGAAGAAAATATAACATAAAGGAAATTGTAGAGTTCAGAACAAGGGAAAAAAAAACATAGAAACACCACTCACTTGGTGTCACGGCTATTGCGGATATCAACGGCCCATATATACCTCTAATGGGTATAGCCGTTATTCCCTGTCCCGTCAAGTACAAATGGATCTCTGAAGTGCTCCCATTTACATCAACGTCAAATTCCCGATATATCACTCTCCTAACACCATTAGCCTCCCTGGCGATATCAAAGTCCGGCAAACTACACAACCCTGCTTAAGAAAAAACCCGTGTACATTCATAAATGTCAATATTGCAATAAATTTCTCTACCTAACTATAAAAATTTTATATTCAAGAAAAAAAAACTTCAGCTTTATCTGTGCTCCTGTGAAGGTTGATAATAAAAACTTTAGAATTTTCTTAAGAACTCTTACTTGGATGGCGACATCGAATACTCTCCTCCCGAGATTGCTATAAGTCGCGTTATCAAAATACATTATTTCAACAAAATAGAGACGCACTCTATAGCTACACTGTTGCATGCAAAGCCCGTAATATTTTATCGATGATGCGGCAAGACGGGCCGTTTGGTAAAGATTGGTATTTGCATCTATCATTAACGAGTCACTTCTAACTCTGTACGGTGCATTGTCTTCCCTTGTATATGGGCCCGTGCTGCTACAGGCCCACCTATCGTTCCACTCGAAATGTGATGGGCCAAGATTGCTAAGATTCTCGTCATATTTGTTCCCCGCGAATCTCGTTCTTCCTTCACCGCAATTTATGAAGAACGAGTGGCCTGCGAGTGAGCTTTTACATGATCAGGACATTTTTATTTTTATTTCTTTCAATGTGAAGGAAAAAAAAAAAGAAGGGGGAGTTACTTTAATGTGAGAATGTGATGTTATGGTTAGGTCTACTGGGACAAGGAAGGTCATCATGCCTCAGGCACCATTCGATTCTGTCGAATATGAACGTGTTAGAATTTTCTTGCATGGTGAAGTGAACGAATGCAACTAAAATCCCTTTAGATGTTGATGCAATTTGTAATGTAGTAATTAGACTTATCTCACAGTGTGTGTTCTGTAATAACCTCATATAAGAAGAAAAAAAAAAAGAAAAAAACTCAACAGGGATTTGGAAGAAAGAACTCACGAGTGTGTGCCAAATTCGAATGACTAGCAACCAAATTTCAGCACAAAGAAGAAAAAAAGAAAAGAAAAGTAAGGGAAGAGTAATCAGGTGAATTTACCATGACGAAGACTTGTCCCGATATATTACGCGCAAAAACTTACATGGTGGAGAACTGGCAACCAACCTGACTGGAATGAGTGAAATTGTTGTATGATAGATCACTGCAATGAGTAGGTATGGATATAAAGATGATAAATATGATAGTTCAAACTAACGGTAGTTTAGTCAGTTGGGAGTAAAATTCTTACAAATTACGATTACTGCTCAAGATCCAATCTGGAACTTCCCCAGTTATTGAGTTGTGGGACAAAAACCTGCAAGCAAAATAAGAAAGGAAAATAGTAATAAAAGCATATAAAATGAGAGAAACTTAAGAAAACTAGTGCAGGCTTATGCAAAGAGTGATACGTACATAAAACGCAATCTCGGCAGATTTTGCAATGTGACTGCGATTGTTCCATCCAACAGGTTGAAACTGAGGTCCTACAAATAAATAATTCAAAGATAAAACATAAATACATGCCCTATAGAAAACTAAATACATAACGAAACAATAAAATGTAGAATAGTAAAAAAAAAGTATCAAGAAATACATTTATTATCAGTCCATTCTACGTTCTTTACTATACCAGACTTTCAAGATAGATCGAACTTAGAGAAGTACAATGTCGTCGGTCCTATTTATATTGTAATGGTTAGGCATAAAAGTATTCTCTTAGCTTTGTTTTTTGGTTTTTTCGCTTGACTTGATGTATATCAGACATTGAACTTGTAGCTTTGCGACTTTTCACGCCATTGCTCCAAAGATGCCATTTCCTGCAAATTTGGAAAACTCGTACATTATCCTAGAATTCCAACTGTATAAACAGACACGAAATATAAACCGTTTTCTTAAGCTAACCACAAGAAATACACTTGATTCTAATTACAGAAAAGCCCATTCATCTTCCAAAATTACAAAAATTGCAGCCTGAATAGAAGAATATTGATACAAGTAAAATATGATCACAAGATTAATAAAGACACAAATATATGCGTTACATGTGCATATCTAATAATGGGAGTTTTGTGATCTCACAATATACATATGTAACTTACGGTTTTGCTATGGAACCAACAGTTGACTCTATAGTGAATCAAATCTTCTATATACAACAAATAAACATACCATATTAATAAAATTATATTAATGCTATTTAAGTAATCAGAGAATATGGTAGATTTACTTGTTGTATATAGAAGGTTGGCTCCACCATGACCCAACTGTTGACTTCATAGCAAAATCGATGTAACTTATTCAATAGTTTTTATGTTAAATCTCACTTTTTTGTTCTCCATCTTAATTTGGGGATAAAGATATTCAACTTTATAAGAGAGTACATACAACGTTTTTGTGCATTAATGGACTTTTCTTTTTATTGTGTATTAGTATTGAACTGGTATTTCACTTGAGCACTTCTCTTTTAATGTTTAAGGATTTAATCTCAATTGAGTTTCTCTTTATTTTTTAATAATAATTAAATCTAGATATAATAGATAAAGAATTTTCTTTGATAATTTATTCAATTGTTTTTTTTTTTCTTTTGCCAATTCTTAATACATTTTTATTCATATAATAACAGATTAAGTATAATAATGAAAGTGTACACAATTAAAAAAAAAAAAAAAGAAGTTAAACAAATAACAAACATTTCAAGCATTGTTTTGTAACCCAGGCCGAAACCGATAGGGATGAGCTATTTTGACCGAGTAACAATGGACACAGTCAAAACCCAACCAACCCAACCTTGACCCGATCGACCCTGGTCAATTGACTTGGTCTCTATAATTTTTTTTATTTTTTTATATTTTTTATATAAAAAATAAAAACTATGTTTATATAATAACATAGTAAATGTTTTATGGTGAGATTCAATATTTTTAACACTTAAATATACAAATTTAATATACAAAAACATTTAATTTCATTACTTTTATATATATTTATATGTCAAAACTACTATATAAAAAATAAAAACTATGTTTATATAATAACATAGTAAATGTTGTATTGTGAGATTCAATATTTTTAACACTTAAATATACAAATTTAATATACCAAACATTTATTTTTATTACTTTTATATATATTTATATGTCAAAACTACTATATAAATAATTTTAAAAATTTTAAAATTAATTATCCAGCAATTGACTTGGTGACCAACGGTTGAAACGATGACCCGTACAAGGGTAAAAAATCAAGCCGGATTTAAAAACTATA
This sequence comes from Striga hermonthica, assembly GCA_902706635.1. NCBI lineage: Eukaryota > Viridiplantae > Streptophyta > Magnoliopsida > Lamiales > Orobanchaceae > Striga > Striga hermonthica. The sequence goes on along the minus strand of CACSLK010030184.1, from coordinate 14,689,619 downwards.
ATTTCAAGTTCTACGTTAAATAGATAACAGTAAAAAAAAAACTGTAAAAAAAAACTATAGTGGCCTAAAAAAAATTATTTATTAAATCTCTGAACGGTGGCTGAATAGCATAAGAAATTAGATATTTATTAAATAGTATAAGAGATAAAAATAAAAACAAATCTAAAGAGATGCCCAACAACAGAAGGATCGTGCCACCGTCACTTCCAGTCACTTTCCGTCAGCCTCTCTCGGCACTTTTGTGCGGCGGAGACAAAAGTGACAAGTGAAAATAACACCGAATTACAAGACTAACGCAAGAACCTCCAGCGAGGTATACTAAAAATATTTCATGTGCTCCCATAGATTAATCAAAACTAACTAAATTTTAAACACAAACATTAGTCAATTTTTTGGAAAGAAATCAAAAAGATCTTAAACATTCGTCTCTTGGCTCAGTTTGACCGCATGCAATCCCTCCCAGCCACACAGGAGTGCAGCTCGTACCACCGGGATCTCCGTACAGCTCTTCTAACTCTCGGGCTAATCCGAGCCGGTCTTTAATAGCTCGATTTTATCCCGTTTCATTTCCGAATCAACCTGAAATCAAAACACACAAAATAATTAAGCAATGACAGCAAAAATGTAGGGACAAGGACAAAGTGAAATGCTGAAATTGTAACTATAAAGAAAAGGAACAAATCCCCCTGATGGTTTGCCGGAACCTGGTCGGACGACGTAGACACTGAGTCTCCTGGCTCAGATTGTCCTTCTTTCCGGCACCCTCTGTTCGGTCGTTGCTCGGTGGTGGTCAACGGACGGCGATCTTGGTTCCTCAGCCCTTTCCCCGAGCTGCTCCTCCCACACTAGCCACACACCCGGCCACTCCGTCGCAAAGCCCCTCCTCTCACAAACAGATTCGCCAGATGCCCCACGCAAGGGCTTTAGCCGGCGGGTTGAGCGGGGCGACGGCGCGGCGGTACAACGGCGGCACTCCGACGGCACTCACAGCGACAATCAGTCCTCACACACAAAGGTCACGAAGAACGGAAAGAGAGAGAGAGTGAGATCGTCGGTTTTTCGTCTCACAGAGAGAGAGATTTCAGGCGCAGCAGGAGGTAAGAGAGAGGAGTGTGTGTAATTTTTTAGGGTTAGTGGTGTGTGAGGATATTTAAGGCAAGAGATGGATGGCTGGGATTAATCCCCTTAATCCAACGGTCAAGGAACATCCTGCCACTTAAGGGTGTGCAAGGGCCAGGCCCAGACAGAAATTTGGGCCAAGACGACCACGGGCTTGAGATAGGGATTTGGGTTTGGGCCAAATTTTCCAACAATGGCTAAAGGACATATAGATGTCTATAAGTAACAGCACTGCAGAATTGTGCTCCTCATAAAAATTCTTCATAAATATACGATATCAATTTAAAAAATGAAAACAAAAATTTAATTTCCCTTGATCAACGCGCAATCCTAATTTTCCCCTCAATCGACTCCTGGTCTTCTTATTCTTCTGCCGTCACACGAGTTTTTTGTTTTCAATCTACCGTCAGTTTTTATTCATTTAAATAAAAGATAACAAATTTTATTTAGTTTTGCTTGAATAATTTTTTTTAGTTTGTTTATAGTTTATCTTGGGTTTATATTTCTAGTTTATTTTTAGTTTATCTTGGGTATATAAACGAGTTTTTCTAATGTAAATTTATATCTAATTTATTTTTAATTTATTACAGGTTTATAAGCTAAGTTATTTTTAGTTTATCAATAAATTTTTCTAACAAAAATTTATATCTAGTTTATTTTTAGTTTATTACAAGTTTATAAGCTAAATTTATTTTTAGTTTATCACTCAATTTTTCTAACAAGAATATAGTAAATTTAAATTTATATATAGTTTATTTTCAATTTATTATACAAGAAAAAACTAATTTATTATATAAAAAAATATATAAGGTTTATTTTCAGTTTATTATACAAGAAAAAATCCGAGAATATTTTCAGTTTATTTATAGTTTATTTTCAGTTTATTATACAAGAATGTTTTCAGTTTATTTTTAGTTTATTTTCAGTTTGTTTTCAATTTATTTTCAGCTTTGCCACAAATCAAGGCGAATTCTTCATGATGTGCTTAGTGTCCAAGAAGCTCTTGTTTTGAGCCGCTGAAATTATGTCACCAATTTTCCACAATGAACTCATTGGCACTGAATTTTACGAGAATTATCATTCGTATGCGAAAAATTCAAAGACGTTTAAGAAAATACAGGAAAATTAAGCAAAAATCTAAAAAAAAAATCCAACAACTCAAAGATTTGAAATTCAAATGCTAATCAATTAGATCCCCACCCAAAAAAGTAAATCAAAATTAATGAAACCCTAAATCAGTAATTGGAGAATTTACTACACCTTTCCGACTACACGCCTTGTCCCTCGACGAGTTATATTCCAAGCGTCAAGGCGGTGGGTGGGTGTTTGTTATGTTTTTGTGCTTATTTTGATGTGTTTATTTGTGTTTTTAAGTTGGTTCTAGTTTCGTTTTTTTGTCGACCGGTCCATTTTGTCGCATTTCGTGTGTTTTTATATTTTTTTTTTTATTTTGTATTTTGGCGTACTTGTCCGTGCTTTGTGATGAAATTTCAGGTTATTCGAAAGATGGATGAAGAGTCAAGCAAACTTCCAAAAATTCCGAGAGATTTCGAGTCATTTGCACGAACCATTTTCAACCAAGTATTTCGAGCCTTAGTCAAGTCGGATGCACGCTGACCGCACGTACTAGTCCAACTCGCACCCATCGCCCGAGCTCGCGACCGCGCGGCATGCCCCACGACCACGCGAGTTCCACCGCAACCTGCGCACGCCCGCGCCCGCCGGGCACACTCGCGAGCCAGCGGAAATGGCCGCGACCTCGAGAACATCCATCCTGCCGACGTCCGCGCAGCGGAACTGCCCACGACCACGAGAGTGCTGCATCTCCCTCACCCGCACCCGCGCCGCGACCTCGCGGAGAACCCCGCGCCATCGAGAGTCCTGTGCGCCTGTGCGCCCATGCAAGCCATCACTCGTGTACTCGCGAATTTCATAGCTAGGTCGAGAGTGCCCCTTTTTAATGTGCGTGTTCTAGTGGGTGTTGGGGCTAGACTATAAATATTTTTGTTCCTTTGCATTTTGGGGATCCATCTCTCATTTTTCACTTTTCTCACTTTGGGAAATTAGCTTATTTTTTTTTTGTTTTTGCTCTCTAGATTAGAAGCTTATGTCTTTTTCCGGGAGATTTTCTGACGACTTCGGTTTCTTTCAAGTTTCGAGCTTTTGACTCCGTTTTTCATCGTCTACGCAATGGAAGAATGAATATTTAGTTTTAAAGCTCTTTACTTCGGTTTTTGCTCCATTTTTACTTATTATGCTTATTAGGGTAAATTTGGATTTGATTGATGATGGAGGAAATGCTTATGCTTGATTGTTTGCTTGAGTAGATAGAGTCGTTAATTGCTTGTTGATCTCGGTTAAGGATTAAGACCCGATTAGGGCTTAATCACTTAGGATTAGACGACTAGGGTTAACAATTTAATGCTCATGGCTCGTTTATTCTGTATGTCGCTTGATTATCATTCCGTTATGGTTATGGCATGAGACTCTGGTGATCTAGTTGCTAATTGCTCGTAATTCGATCTTGCTTCTAGTTAATTGCTCGTTTTCTAGTGCTCGTTTAGTGATAATCATCCTCCAATCCAATTGCTTAGAATATTTAGGACTTTATTTTCCCTTTTTTTTGTGATTTGGACAATCATTTAGTAGATAAAGCTTTGAATAGCCTTCCTCGAGATTGACCCGAGTTGGTAACTCGGTTATCTCTTGCCCACCAAATATCTACTAAACAATGGGGGCGGCGGACTGCGGAAGAAGTCGGAGGGGGAGAGAATCTCGAATAGCGGGTGACGTTTGCGACGGTTCTGGTGATGCTGAGGATGCAGGTCCCCTGGCAGTGCGTGGTGAAGACGAAGGAGGGAGAGGATGCATCATCACGTCAGACCTCAAGGGTGATGATGATGTGTTGGGCTCTTCTGCACTTCGACTCTACGAAGAAAAAAAGGAGGTCTTAGTAACAAATAAGTTGACTTCGAGGAAAGTTATACTCGTTTTATGGTAAAGAAAATGATAAATGTGGTATTAAGTTTTTTTATTCGTTAATAAGGCAGAAAACTTTACGGTGGCCGTCCAGCATGTAATTTTCTCATTTATTTGGACGGAAAATTGATTCCTTTGGCATGTAAATATACGCGTAGATGTCAATTGTTTTGGCGTGAAAATTCTGAAAATTTTAATTTTTGGTTTTATATGGAAACTAGTACTAATACCCATGTACTAACATGGGTGTTGAGTTAATGAATATATGGGTAAAGTTATTTATGTTTAATACCAAACCTAACTCCATAGCAAAAATAATATAAAAACAACATCACGAAGCATAGATTTTCGCCATGTCATCATCCGAAGCGTGAGAATCTGTCACCTAGGCTCAACACGTTTTGAATTAATATATAGGGAGGGATATTGACTTCATATGATCAGAATATTCATTTAGCTACCATAATTACGCTTTGATAGAGATTATTTTCTTAAAAAAAAAAAAATTGTTGTGATAAATCCATCTATGTTGGATTCAATTGATTTGCTTGATATTTTATCATCCATTTATTTCGTCATATCTGCACAAATTTAGAAGCTCGTGAACGCCCGAGGCTGACATATTGAATCGTGGAGCTAAGTTTATAAGGTCGTTCCCATGGTTGATGGTGACGTTGCTCAATCGACAATTTCATAGGCCGACATCGACGACAAGACTTTTAAGGCCCGAAGTACACTTTGAAAGTTTGATGCAGCGTGTGGTAGACAAAAGGGAATAAGAACTCAAAGAACTCAAGAGATTTTTTATTCGATCGTAAAAACTGTTTTTCTCCCATCGAAGGAGTACAATAAATAAAGACCCAACATTCCTAACCCTACTAGGTTATCTTGGTAAGCAAGATAACTATTTATTTAATAATAAAAAGAAACATAAAATAGATAGGAAATAAATAAATGAACTTAAATAAACTAGATACGAAGCCGGTCGAACTTGTCTAAGAAAGCCATCGCGGCTTCATCTCCATCATTCCCCCCGAGTTGGGAAGGATTCGCCCTCGAATCCGACGCAGCTTCATCCCCATCCGAATTATCACGAGTAAACGGGACCAAATGTTTGACGTTAAAAACGTCAGAAGTTCGAACATGAGAAGGTAGGCGGAGACGGTAAGCATTCGGATTAATCTTCTCGATAACTTCCACAGGACCAATCTCGCGGGCCGACAACTTGTTGTACTCGTGGGCGGAGAGTCGATCCTTAGTTAAGACAGCCCAAATGTAGTCGCCAACCTCGAACTCCAAATGTCGACGACGCGCATCGGCCCGCTGCTTGTAAGATGCTGTCGTGTCCTCGAGCCGAGCACGGGCTGCCACGTGACCCGCCTGAAGGTCGGCAATCACCTCAGCTGATCGCTTGTCCTCCGAAGCCCGAGACGGTAAGGACAACACATTCGAAGATCCTCGAGGCAGCACGCCATAAACAATGTGAAAAGGGGAGAACCCGGTGGTGCGGCAAATAGCCGAGTTGTGGGCGAACTCGTCCTGGCTGAGGCGTTGGTCCCAACTCCAGAGGTTGTCGTCAACCAAACACCTAAGCAAGTTTCCCAACGAGCGATTCACCACCTCCGTCTGCCCGTCAGTTTGTGGATGATAAGCGCTGCTAAAGTCCAGACGGGTATTAGCCATATGCCATAAACTTCGCCAGAAGTGGCTTACAAACCGAGTGTCACGATCCGAGACGATGAAAGAAGGAAGGCCATGCAGACGATAAATTTCCCGAAAAAATAACTGAGCGACGTGGACCGCATCTGTTGTACGTTTGCAGGGAATAAAGTGCACTATCTTCGAGAATCGATCAACCACGACAAAAATCAAGTCAAACCCTCGCTGAGTACGAGGCAAACCCAACACAAAATCCATGCTAATCGCAAGCCAAGGTTGGGACGGAATAAGAAGAGGGCGATAAAGACCGGCATTAGACGCAACCCCCTTTGATACCTGGCAAACCCGACAACAACTCACAAACCGCGTGACATCATGCCGTAGAGTCGGCCAAAAGTACGATTGGCTCACAAGCGCGACCGAACGGTCCTGTACGATGTGGCCCGCCCCATGCAGCTCTGTAATAAGCTTAGTACGGAGGCTACAATCCAGAACACAAAGGCGAATCCCTCGAAATAAGAACCCATCGCCCATCGTGTAGTCCTCAAATGGGCCAGTCCCCAAGCGATGCATAATCGGCCCGAAAAAGGAATCGGCCCCATAAACCTCATGAAGCATGTCGAAGCCAACAACAGACACGCGCAACTCTGTCAATAATAACACAAGGCGGCTAAGAGCATCGGCCACCTTGTTCGTCAAACCCGAACGATGCTTGAGAACGAATGTGAATTGCTGCAGAAAGGCTGTCCACGAAGCATGTCGGGCAGAAATGTTGTCCTGGGTGGCCAAGTGTCGCAAAGCATCATGATCAGTGTATAGAACAAACTCCCGGTGAAAGAGATAATGTCGCCAGTGCCGAACAGCCCGAACAACCGCATAGAACTCAACATCATATGCACTTTAACGAGAACGAGGGCCAGAAAGCTTCTCGCTAAAGAAGGACACAGGCCGTGCCTCCTGACTAAGGACAGCACCAATACCAACCTTGGAGGCATCACAAGACAACTCAAAAGGACGAGTGAAATCCGGTAAGACCAGAACCGAGGCGGATGTAAGCTTAGTCTTGATGAGAAGAAAGGCCTCCTCAGCAGCTGGTGTCCACGTAAAATTTTTCCCATGGAGACAATCAGTAATCGGAGCCGTAAGCGAACTAAAGTGGGAAATGAAGCGCCGATAGAAGGAAGCCAAACCGTGAAAGCTACGGGCCTCTGTGAACGTGGTAGGAGTCGGCCACTCCCGAATGGCGGCCACTTTGGAGTCGTCCACCCGAATACCCTCGGTAGAAATAACAAATCCCAAGAAAAGCACAAAATCCACCATAAACAAGCATTTCCGAGGTGCCGCATAAAAGGATTCAGCTCGAAGGATGAGCAAAACTGACCGAACATGCCGCAAATGCTCCTCAATCGTACGACTATAGATAAGTATATCATCGAAATAGACAACGACACACTTACCAATCAATTCCCGAAGCGTTTGATTCATAACCCTCATGAACGTACTGGGTGCATTGGACAACCCAAACGACATAACCAGCCACTCAAATAATCCCTCTCGAATTTTAAAAGCAGTCTTCCACTCATCACCCAGGCGGATCCGATGATATCCACTCCGGAGATCTAACTTCAAAAAAACTGTCGCGCCATGCAGTTGATCCAACAAATCATCTAAGCGAGGAATTGGAAATCGATAACGTACCGTGATTTTGTTGATCGCCCGACTGTCAACACACATCCGCCAAGAATTATCCTTCTTCGGAATCAGAAGCACAGGCACCGCACAAGGACTCAGACTACGACGAACCACTCCACGGTGAAGGAGCTCCTCTACTTGCCTCCTCAATTCCTCGTGCTCACCTGGACTCATGCGATAATGAGGCCGATTAGGCAGAGAAGCGCCTAGCGTCAACTCAATGTTGTGTTGAATGTCTCGCAAAGGTGGCAATCCTGTCGGAAGCTCGTCGGGGAAGACATCGGCAAACTCGGTCAATAACGGGCCAATGGCTGCCGGTGGTGTCCTGTCCTCCTCGTTTCCCGTCCCGTCGTGTCCAATCAAGAGGAGCACAAGTGGTGCTGTATGCATCTCCTCCGCAAAAGCCGCACGTGAAAAAAAAGGATCGGCGAAGGAGAGGCCGCTGGCAAAGGACGAGGAGGTCCCGGATGCAACACAATCTTCACACCCCCAAAAACGAAACTGTATGTATTAAGACGACCGCAGTGAGTAGCATCACGATCATATTGCCACGGACGACCCAAAAGCAAATGACATGCGTCCATTGGGACCACGTCGCACCAAATCTGATCCCGATACCGTGGCCCAATGGAAAACGAAACCAATACGCGCCTGTCAACCGTAACTGTCGAGCCCTTCTGAATCCACGCAAGAGTATAAGGTTGAGGATGAGGTTCAGATGTCAGGCCCAACTTTTCCACCGCTTCCTTTGCAAACTCATTCTCACATGAGCCGGAATCAATTATAAAACGACAAACTCGATCCCCCACTGTACAAGTGGATTCGAACAGATTGTGTCGTTCCACCGGAGTGCTCGAGTCCCGTGGAGCCAAACACGACCGTCGGAGAACAAGAGTCCGACCCACATCACCGGTAAGATGCTCCTCCACGAGCTCGGGCTCGACGTCAAAGACCGGTGGTCCGTCGTACTCCTCATCTGCGCCATGCAACTCGGTATCATCTGAAAAAAGAGTACGGGATCCACGTGGACATGTCGCTTTGACGATGCCCAGTTTCACCACAGGCAAAGCACCGCGGTCCGGGACCCATGCGAGACCCACCTGTCGCAGGCGCCGAAGGACCCTAGCCCGCTACCCCAGCCCGAACTGCTCCTTGGGCCGAAGTCGATGTGCCCAGATCCTGTCCAGGCCCAAAAGAACGACCTGCTGCTGCCGCTGAAGACGAGGCCCCACCGCGTGCGTTCGATGAAGAGAAAAAAGGAGACCGTCGTGCTTGCTGTTGTTCGACCATGACAGCACGTTGGTGAGCGTCCGAAACCGAATCCGGAATAAAAAGGTTCAAAGTATCCTGAATCGAAACACGCAAGCCCCCCACGTATCGGGACACCAACTGGTCCACCGTCCCCCGAACATCAATACGAGTGAGAAGCTTATAGAACTCTTCGGTATACTCATCAACTGTGCGATTACCTTGCCTTAACAACTGGAACTTTTGGTAAATAGTACGAGTATAATTAAATGGTAAAAATTCACGTTCAAGATGTTTACGAAATTTAACCCAAGACGTGATTTTTGATTTACCCATACGATGTCGCGTCCCTTTTAATTGCGAGTACCAGGCCGCTGCCCGTCCCCGTAAATGAGTCGCGATAAGAGCCACTCTACGATCATCGGGAACCTCCTTGAAGTCGAGAATGGACTCCACAGCGGCGAGCCAGTCGAGAAACTCCGCGGCGTCGAGCCCGCCCGAAAATTCCGACACCTCCACGCGAAAGCCAGCCTCCCAGCGAGAGTCGCCCCTGTCACCACCGCGACGTGGCCCGCTTGGAATCTCCCAGCCCTCGTCTGCCCGGAACTCCGCACGCCGCTCGCCTTGGAAATCGTCCCGCTGGTCCAGTCGAGCGCCGAAGGGGTTGACGTCCGACAGGGTGTCCTCGCCGCTATCCTCGTGGTCGTACGCTGATCGTGGTGACGGCGGCCGGGTCCCCCCGACCGGTCCTCTTCCGCCACGCCCGCGCGTCCCGCCGCGACCACCCCGGCCATAGGTGTCACGATTCGTCTGGTCACCGGCATTCATGTTACGTATCGCATCCCGGATTTCCTCGATCCCCTCAGAAAGACCTTCAACTCGGCGATCCACCCGTTCGATTTGGAACAAAAGATCATCTGTCCGTCGATCCAAATCCTCGAGATGTGCATCCCGACGTTCGTTGTTGTTTCGTTTTGACGGCATCTTGAATCGTCCCGACAGTTGATACCAACTGATGCAGCGTGTGGTAGCCAAAAGGGAATAAGAACTCAAAGAACTCAAGAGATTTTTTATTCAATCGTAAAAACTGTTTTTCTCCCATCGAAAGAGTACAATAAATAAAGACTCAACATTCCTAACCTTACTAGGTTATCTTGGTAAGCAAGATAACTATTTATTTAATAATAAAAAGAAACATAAAATAGATAGGAAATAAACAAATGAACTTAAATAAACTAGATACGAAGCCGGTCGAATTTGTCCAAGAAAGCCATGGCGGCTTCATCTCAATCAAAGTTCCACCGCAACCATTAGCAAGGCCTCAAGCGGTCCTTTCTCGCTACAATGCTTGATTAAATTTGAAATCCAAAAGCCCTAAAAATGCAGCCGTAAATTCTCTATTTATGTGTTTTGTGAGGAGGTAACAATGGTTATCTGTTTGTACCAAAAAAAATAACTATTGTACCAAAAAAAAAAAAAAAAAACAATGGTTATCTGTATTTTGTTTGATTAAACAAATGTTGTTTTTATACGATTCAGTTGATTTGATTCATCATGATGTGATTGTGAATCCATTCATTTATTGCTTGATTTATATATTTATATAAATTTGTACAGTGTTAATTATGGAATAGTTACTCATTTTTATTTCAACTCAAAATCTAATTCAATTTAACTCAATCTCACTATCTTTAATATTTTTCATATAATTAAATAATACAAACCAATCATTCTTACACATCACATCAATTTTTTTTTTTTTTTGGTACACAAAAGAGAGTTCATAGAACTACACTAGGACTCGACGGGAGTACGAAACCCCATTATTATCATGCTCAATCCAAGCTTCCACCCCCGGGTGGGGAGATGATGCGATGAAATCCTAAAGGGTAAGACTCGGCTAGGCGCGCCATAGAATCAGCTGCAAAATTTGCTTCCCTATGAACGTGCAGGATCTTGACGCTCCAATCCCTTTGAATCAGCCTCCGAATGGTCATGACCAGGGCCTCATGGGTTCCACTATTCATCCACTCACATAATTTTAACTACCTATCATTTCCTATAATTTACAATCATTTATCTCTTACTTTTACATCAAATCAATTTATTTTAAATATTATTTTAATACATTTTTAAATTTTACTAACAACTAATCATACCACTTTTACAAAATTAACTATGGTTAACCAAAATAACTCATTTTGAACAAATTATTTCATAAATAATCAAGCTCTTAACGATGCTCCTCCTAGTCCGGTATGTTTATATGTTTCTTAACAACTAATCTAAATTGTAACTGATTAACTTTAACGTAATTAATCTTTGCTATTATTCCCATACGGCCCGAAAATTTCTTTAACAATAGGCTTTTTTTTTTTCAGGCTTATAAGACTATTAATGTCCAAGAATAAAGAAATAAATGTATCCCAGCTTATGTATTAATAAAGGAAATTGATGATGTATATCTTTGTGATCTCACAATATATAACTTATTTATAATTACAGTTTGTCAAGTATCACTTATATACTCATGAAAATGAAAAATGATTTATGTAGGTGAAGTATAAGATAGGCAGGGAAGTTCTTTATAAATTATTTGTTTTCTTTATAGAGTAAGACAACAGAGACTAAATTACATGTTTGAGATAGATTACAAGTTTGACCTATGAATGAAATCCCCAATATAATATGGTAAATAAGACAAAATTTCAAAATTGGTCCTATAACTTGACCATAGTCCAAAAAACCACTTCTATGTTGACCACTTTCAATCTGAGTCCTATAATTTGTCCATTTCATCAAATTTGGTCCTTTTTTATCCATACCCCGGATAAAAAAGTGACGTGGCATTTTGAAATCTGACATGGCGTGACTATATTTTACCTGGCAGGATTAGGAAATATTTACTTAAATTTTAAAAATCCACATAAGCTTTTATCCATACCCTGCTATCTCTATTCATTTGCCGCCTCCTCCTCCGCCGTCGCCGCCGACCGACCACATCCGATCCATTTTTTTTTCTATATCATCTTGAAGCTCTTGTCATCCTTGTTAACCTCATAGAATTTCCAGCAAAAATATCACTTGTAAGGTCGTTAATTGCTCTGGTCAAAGTGTTTAGATCTAGTCAAAATTCAATTTTCTTCATCAATTTTCCGGCGATTTTGCCCGACCCAACGAAATCTGTGGACACATCTGGAGTCCTCAGACCTTTGTGAACCCAAAGATATCCACCATGTCAATTTTCCAGGTCCGACGAATTTTACAGCAACCCGATTTTCCGGCGGATATCAAGGAGCGGAGCTCTTGAAAATGGCGGCCTTGACCGCGGCGGTGGAGGTGTTGTTACTGGACGCTAAACGAGCGGCTAGTAGACGGACTCCCACAAGAGATGTGCATAGGAAGAAATAGAATGAGAACCTGGAATTAGGAGGAAGAAGCCGACGGATGTTGCTGGGGAAACAAAGTCTGCAATCCCTTTTTTAATATTTTGTTTTTTAGGTTTTAATTTTAATAAAAAAAAACTCATTATTCCTACATGGCCTAATTGATTTAATTAAAGTACAAATGTAGCCGCCACATCACGCTTATGTCAGATAAAAAAACGCCATGTCAGATTTCAAAACGCCATGTCACTTTTTTATCCGGTGTATGGATAAAAAAGGACCAAATTTGATGAAATGGACAAATTATAGGACTTAGATTGAAAGTGGTCAACATAGGGGTGGTTTTTTGGACTATGACCAAGTTATAGGACCAATTTTAAAATTTTGCCTGGTAAATAACTTACTTGAAATAGGTTTCTGAACACAAAATGTCATTAAAAAAAAATCAGTATAAGAGCTCTTTCTCGAATAAAGAAATGTAAAATTTATCAATGTGTATTATTAGTTGATTTGAGGTGTTATAATTCAGTAAGTTATCAATTATTTGTATCCAATTCAATAACCGCTCATAGCCATGAGTTATTTTAGTCTCTCATGTTAGGATATAGAATATTGTTTAAGGAAAGGAATGTGGGAATCAAAGTTAGAAACAATTTGGTTGTTGCAAACATTTTAAAACACTCATATAAACATTTTAAGGCCTGCATTTGAGATTGGATTGGGCAAGGCTACAAGCCTACAACTGTTAAAAGAAACAAGGCAACAAGCCGTTTGTCAAGCTCCTACACTCATTGAAAACTCGTTTATTTATCGAGCTGGCTTAACTCGTTAAGGTTCAAAAATAAAATTTTTAAATAATAGTTTATAGTTTGGTTCGAGCCGAGTCGTTAATATTGATAAACAAGTCGAGCTCGGCTCAATTATTGTTGAGTAGTAATGAAAAAGAAAATGGAGGCAACGCCAATTTTAGGGAATTGTTGAAATAGGCCTATAGGCTACAACACACTATTGTGTTGTGTGTAATGAAAAAGATAATCGAGGCAGCCTAATAGTAATTTGACGGCACGACATTATTTATATTGAATAATTTTGTGATAATTTTAATGGTGTTTTTATAAGATACGATTTATAGTTCTTAGTGGGTTAACCTTAACTCTATTTTGCTTTCTCTTTTTTCACAATATTTATTTTTTATTTTATCATTTGTATTTCCTTGTTCATGAGTTCTTTTATTTTTAATATTATATTACCCATTTCATATCCTTGGCATTTCCTGTTCAGTGTGAAGGAATAATTAAGAATTTGGTTTATTGTAATTATACTTGATTTTGTGTTGATAAAATTTCCAATGCCAAAAATAAAACTTCAAAACATCAATTGTTTTGATCGATTACTCTGTTTTTGGTGTTTATATATTCAAAACAAATTCTTGCCAACAACATAATTATTGTATTCTATAAGCTAAATTGCACCACCACTCTTACCCAAAAAAAGGAAAAAAAAAAAACCATATTTATACTATTAATGGTAAAGAGTAAATTCGTATTTTATAAGTTAAATTGCATACTTAAATATATTATTAGTGTCATATTAAAGAGTCAATTCGTATTTCATAAGCTAAATTGCATACTTGTATTATTGAATGGTATATAGGAATACTGCAAATGAACTGCATAGTATTTCAAATTAAATTTTAATTTGAAAATAAATTCTAACTTATTTTGTTTAGTGCAACAACTAGTTATCGGATAAAAAAATGAACACGTTTGGTGACCGAGCGTTATCGGATACCTACGGTCACTGAGCATGCATGTTGCGACTAGCAGCACCATGCTCATCGTTCATTTGCTGATAACCTTGAAAATTTTGTGTATTTATTTTGTGCTTTCGTTTGTTTCTTGATGTACAAAGACGAGTAGGTTTGCTAAAATTTTTGTGTATTTATTTTTAAGTGCCTTTGTATATATATAACATGAACTCGCCAGCAAAATTAATCAGTGGATCATCAATATTTCATCTTACCATAGCGTGTTTCGACTTTGTTTTATTTTATTTATGGTCATTTATCAAGTTCAAGTTCATTAATTTCAATACATTTTTTGTGGCAATTTCATGCAAAACCAAGCAAATACACATATATATGTTAACAAGTAACACACAACTCTTCCTTCATTATATGTCAATATTACTTGATTTCAATATAGTGGTAAACAAAAGATTATAATAGTTAAAGGAAGTAGCTATACTTGATTTCAATAATAATATACAAATATTATATTTAATCACTTATTATATTAATTTATTCTAACTATTATCATATTGAATTTGATATTATTATCTTTTTATATAATGTGGAGTGGCTACTCTATGTCAATATTACTTTCCACATTATTGATCTTCATAATTTTAATAATAAAAATAAGTAAGATTTCAAAATATTGATCTTCATAATTTCAATAATGAAAATAAGTTAGAAATGTATGGGTCGATACCAATTGACTGTGAAATGTTATGCTTGTCTGTTGGATTTCTATGTTAAGTGTAACACTTTTTTTTGTGTTCGTTTTTGCAGCTTTAATTCAGGCCTGCAGTTGGCTTTCTAAATATTACACGTTCATAAAGTGTTACAAAAGAGTGTTACTTAAATGCCAAAATTTCATAATATTAAAAGTATTACAAAAATATGTTACATAAACCAATAATTTGTAAAGTGTTACCATTCATATGTCATCTAAAGCTATTTATGTTGTACTTAAGAAAGAGATGAAGATCATATTCAAAAATTCTTGTGAATTTTATGGAAAACCTAGAGCGAGAAACAAAATCGCCATTGCCAAATTCAATTTTCTGTTTTTTTGCTTGAGAAGGGGGAAAACATAGCTTATATAGACTCCTGCAGTACAATACGACGTCGCTTTACATTATTCCCTCAACTCACCAAACGACGTCCTCAGTTATAAATTGTTCGACACGTTCAATCCCTTAGAGTAACAGAAAATAACAGAAATTCAAACAACACTTTATTAAAGGCACACACGCCTAAGTATTCCAACAATTCTCGAAAGCCGGAACATGTGTGCAATTGATATAAAAAAATGTGATTATATTTGCATTAAATTATACATTTCAAATATGAAATATCAGGCTGGTGAAAATTAAATTTTTTTTATAGGTTTATTAGATCCACTGTTTTATATTATATTGTAATGAAATATAACATAAATATCTCTTATTTATATATTGATATATATTCTTATTTTTATTTAAGAAGTCTGAATGAGAAGTATGAACGTGAAGGATGAAAAGTATAAACGTGAAGGATGAATTTTATAAAAAAAACTTGGCAAAATTTATAAGACAAGTTAAGAACAATATGTAATATTTTAGGTATTTTTAAACTTCTCTCAAAATATTTAGGTGACAAATTTTATATTTTTACACAACTAAATTTTTATGGAATTAATTTGAGTGTATTAAAGTGTAGTAAGTATTGTAATTTAATTTTTCTTAGCTTAAATATTTTGAAATGTACACATGTTCTTATTTATATGTATTATTTTTAAAGGAACAAAATAATGATATTATATTATGGGGTAAATTATCTTCATGATTCGCAATTAACTTTATTATACTCTTACATTTATATTTTTATAATTATTCTTAATATTATTATCATCATGATCTACTAATCGTAACAATGCTCTAACTCTTATAAAATTGTTTGGTAAATATCAGTTTGTGTGTGAAAAATTTGTATTCACATGCTATTAAAAAAATTATATGTTCTCGAAACACTTTTATATTGATTTTATTTTCAAAGTTATCATTTTGAACAAAATGCTATGTCAAACGGGGGCAATACGAGTGCGGTCCCACACAGGTGAAGCGCACCATAAGAGGGTTAGCCCAAATGAAGCCCAAGTGAGGTTCCATTTTAAAACCAATTGGTGATGGGAGGAGTACCCCACTAGACTTATAAACTAGGCTCATTTACCTTATCAAATCAATGTGGGACAACTCACAAGTGATATTCCCAACACGCCCCCTCATTGTTGAGCCATTCATAGCCCACGCCTCCAACTAGGCCGGGTATAATTTTCAGCCCACACAGGTGAAGCGCACCATAAGAGGGTTAGCCCAAATGAAGCCCAAGTGAGGTTCCATCCCAAAACCAATTGATGATGGGAGGAGTAGCCCACTAGACTTATAAACTAGGCTCATTTACCCTATCAAATAAATGTGGGACAACTCACAAGTGATATTCACAACACGCCCCTCACTTGTGAGCCTTTCATAGCCCACGCCTCCAACTAGGTCGGGTATAATTTTCAGCCCACGCCTACAACCAGGTTGGGTATTTATTTTTTTTTTTTTAGCAGGTCCCAAACTAGGCCTGCTCTGATACCATGTCAAACGGGGGCAATACGAGTGCGGTCCTACACAGGTGAAGCGCACCATAAGCGGGTTAGCCCAAATGAAGCCCAAGTGAGGTTCCATCCCAAAACCAATTGGTGATGGGAGGAGTAGCCCACTAGACTTATAAACTAGGCTCATTTACCCTATCAAATCAATGTGGGACAACTCACAAGTGATATTCCCAACACGCCCCCTCACTTGTGAGCCCTTCATGGCCCACGCCTCCAACTAGGCCGGGTATAATTTTCAGCCCACACAGGTGAAGCGCACCATAAGAGGGTTAGCCCAAATGAAGCCCAAGTGAGGTTCCATTCCAAAACCAATTGGTGATGGGAGGAGTAGCCCACTAGACTTATAAACTAGGCTTATTTACCCTATCAAATCAATGTGGGACAATTCACAAGTGATATTCCCAACATGCTAATCAAATAAACTATTTATTGAACAAGATTGTTACCATATTTGACAGAAGAAAACTCTAAATAAGATTCAATTGACTAATTTTGATATTAACATGCTAACATCCAAGATTCAATTGTCTAAAATATATATTAATTCAATCATAGTCCCTCATGGAATGATCAAATTCTATTTCTACATTATTTTTATGTCTATGTGTTTCATCCTAACGGATGAACTACACGTGTATATATTAGAAAATATATGGTAGAATAATTATACGTATTTTAACAACTAATCCAAATTGTAAGTGATTAACTTCAATGTAATTAATCTTTGCTATTATTCCCATATACGGCCGGAAAATTTCTTTAACAATAGACTTAATTATAAGACTATTGATAGAAGTAAAATACGATCACAAGAAGATTAATAAAGAAACAAATATTAAATAATATATGTGTATATCTAGTAATGGGAGTTGGTGATGTTTATCTTTTGTGATCTAACTTATTATAATATAATATAAAAGATAATTTATAAGTAGGGTTTGAAAAGTATCACTTATAACATCTATATATATATAAAAAGATTTACCATTTTATAAATTTAGCAAGTTTTTCCCGCCAAATCATTAATTATATCCTATATATAGTAATTTTTGTGCAATTGTGAATAAGCAAAAAAAAAAAAAAGGGCTCTTTAATTGTTGTTTCCTTAATTATAGCTTCAAAATTGGTTGGAACTTGGTTTCTTTAATTATAGCTCTTTAATTGTTGTTGCGAAATTTATGCCAAAGAGTTTAAAATTGTTTGCAACTTGGTTTAAACTTTCACACAAAAAAATGCAAAATCACACAAAATCATACTGTTCAAAATGCAACAATATCGTCCAACCGGATACATTCTAATGCAACATTTCTATCTTACAAAAAATCTGAAAAATAATACCGTCAACTATGATTTTAAGTAAGTTGAATCTTCCAAACAATGTGAAATCAAGATAGATTTTTTTTTTAAAAAAAAAAGGCTATAACAATTTAATCTTCCAACCGGTTATACATATTTTTTTCAATTTTATAATTTAAAATATATAATTTTTTATTAAAAGATGATTAAAAAAATATTTTTTTAAATAAGTTAAATACATATTATTTATACCATATTTACAACAAATCACGTGTGAATTAGGGAGAGATCTTTAGTCAAACTAAATAAGAGTTTTCCTTTGTTCAAAGTCTTTAAAACTCATCCAATTCAAACAATTTATTTTATTCCTGCTGTAATCTATATATTCCATTTTTCTATCCCAGAATGTCCTACGCAAGCTGTAAGCTTATTTTTGTCGTCATACATTCTCTTCATCATATTTATAATATCTTCATCATATTTATAAGTTTCTATTATTAATTGAAAAGCCTAAAATATTAGCTTTTGTTCCATACACCATTAAAGATCG
>CACSLK010030184.1:14660963-14671163 GCA_902706635.1 Striga hermonthica | reverse complement strand
TGTAAAATTAATAAATCTGCATAAAGCGTGGAATTGTTATGCGTACAATTTTTTTTTTTAACGGTAACAACTTATAAAAAAATAATAAGAAATATCGTCATAATTCTCGGTATAATTTCATTATTTATTTTATATATAAGTGGTAAATTTTCTCTCAAAAATTTATAATGTTTTTATTTAGGCTTATGATATTGTAGATACTTTTATATAATATTTTATCATGTCATATTATATCTATATATACATATACACGTATATATATATACATATTAAATTTAAATATTTTTAAACATGTTTTCTTTACAACAGAGTTTAGAAAACATCTTTCATAAAATATAAAATTTAAATGTTTTTAAACATGTTTTCTTTCCAAAACAGTTTTAAAAAATTGTAGGTGACTTCACATCTTTTAATAATAATACATAAACTTTTACATACTTTTACATGTTTTTAGTATTTTAAACATGCAAATTTTATGTTCTCTTATACAAGTTAATTTTATATTGTTGATAATAAACTGATATACGACGGTCAATTATATCACATATTAACCCCACCACTCGAACTCGAGACCTATTTATAATCATTAAACTAATGTACGGCGGTAAATTACATCACATGTTAACCCACATCTTTAATTTATATATTTTTTTTTGCTCTTTTAAAATAGGATAATGGTTCCCCAACACTCGAACTCGAGACCTATTTATAATTATTATATAATATAATTACCGTGCATCGCACGGGGCTACGCACTAGTACTCATGAAAAGGAAAAATGATTTATGTAGGCGAAATATAAGATAGGCATGGAAGTTCTTTAGAAAATATTTGTTTTCTTTATAGAGTAAGACAACATAGACTAAATTACACGTTGGATTAGAAGTTTGACCTATGAAATCTCCAATTTAATATGGTAATTCACTAGGCCGTAGCAACAGGCCCTGTGATTCAAAATGGGCCTAGGGACCGATCTCATAGGTCAACAGGGCCGGCCCAACATATGACATTCTCAACCGAAACTATTTTGAATGGAAAGAGCACCGCGGGTAAACCAACATCAACGTCCCAACAACAGACTTTCTTCACGGACCCTAAACGACCCGAGACGACCATAGCTAGACCTTCGAATACAACTCAACCACAAAACCATGCAGACACAATCCGGGTTGGAGCTGGCCTGGATCCGACAAGGCATAAGGCCATTATTATAGCCGAGAATAACAGCGACCCACCTCCTAACCGCATGCTACACGAGGATCCACAGTTGACAGCGTCGATGATGATATGATGTCGGACGGGGAGCACGCGGTCCGGCGACAAGACCCTTGGCCGGAGGAGCCACAAAATCGCAAAGACCCCGGGGGCAGGCCGGACATGGACCACCCTATGACCAGTGAGGAAGATAGTGGTGCTCGAGACGCAAGCCTCGTCTAACCACAGAGCCCGTTATTTATCTCTTGATTTGTTTCCAATGATAATTATTTCTTGGAATGTCCAATGAGCTGGTTCGCCTGCATTTCGGGGAGCCTTCTCCACTCTAGTTCGTCAACAATCCCCAGACATAGTAGCTATTTTTGAACTCCGAATTAGTGGGGCAGCGACAGATAAGTTCGTACGGTTTAGCAAGTTCGATAACTCATTCTGGGTTGAGGCTTGGGGTTTTTCTGGCGGGATTTGGTTATTATGGAGAGAAGGAGTGCTCCTTGAGGTTCTATTTTATTCTCAGCAAATCGTGCATGTTCGGGCGAGTAAAGATAACGAGGCTTGTATCATCTCGTTTGTCTACGCTAATCCTAATCCAACTCTTCGTCGATGCCTATGGCCCGAACTGGAGAGCCTAGCGCAACAAACAACAGACCCATGGTTAGTGGGAGGAGATTTCAACTGCTTACTTCGTCCATCTAAAAAGGTGGGGGGGTCCCATCGGTGTTGTAACGTTAGCAAGGATTTTGCAGACTGGATGTTTTCATATGGCATCCAAGAAGTGGCTACGTATGGACACACGTACACGTGGGCCCGAGATGGCCCATCGGGGAGAATTATGGAGAAATTGGATCGCTTTGTCGCGAATATAGCTTGGTTGGAGAAATTCGAGTCTAGTCGGGTCCGTCTTCTACCCCGCATTCAATGTGATCACTCTCCACTATCTTTAGAATTTGGCAGGCTAAAGACCGCAACACAAGGCGAGAAACCCTTCCATTTTTTAGCTTCATGGCTCCTTCACCCGGATTTTCCAGCCATGCTACAAGACGCTTGGCAACCTACGCTTCCATTCACTGAAGCCGATCACCGCTTCACGTGAACGGCGAAGGAGTGGAATAATAAGGTTTTTGGCAACATTTTTAATCGAAAAAGAAGGCTCCTCCCGCGCATTGGTGGGATCCAACGAAGCCGCCAATACTACTTTTCGGCCAAGCTCGTGTCGTTAGAAAAGCAACTACGGGAGGAATTGGATGACGTAATTCTCCAAGAGGAGTTGTTCCTCCTCCAGAAGTCCACGCGTGAGTGGATGCACTTAGGGGATCGTAATACATCATATTTCCATCGACAACTCAAGTACCGTAAGCGCCATGGCATGATCACGAAACTAGCCAATGAAGCGGGGCACCGTATCACCGACCAACAGGACCTTCAACGCCTAGCCACGAACTTCTTTTGAAATATATACACGGCCGGGCAGCCTTTTGTCGGGGCGAGTGCGGCCAACTTTTTCCAAAATCGAGACACAAACCACATGCAGGCCATGGCAGAGGCGATATCGGATGAGGAAATTTTCTTGGCTCTCCAAAGCATGGGTTCGTTAAAGGCCCCAGGGATAGATGGATTGAATGCACTTTTCTTCAAAAGGAATTGGGACACGGTGGGCCACTCAGTGCGGCAGCTTATTCGCACCATGAGGGGATCCGGTACAGTACCACAAGAAATTAATCAGACCTTGCTCGTTCTTATTCCCAAAGTCGAGAATGCAACCTCCATAAAGCAACTTCGGCCTATAAGTCTCTTGAACGTCATTTATAAGCTCTTCACAAAGGTGTTGGTTAATTGAATGAAAGAATTCTTGCCAGGTTTAATCCACCCGGCACAAGCCAGTTTCGTCCCGGGCCGCCAAATCATAGATAATATTGTTGATGCTCACGAACTCATTCACTCAATGCGACACAAACAAGAGGCGACGGGACACATGGTTATCAAGGTCGACTCGAGAAAGCTTATGATATTTGAGATATCGAGGAAACCCTATACTTCGTCGGCTTCCCCGACGTGATGGTTAAGGCAATCATGGCGTGTGTGCGGTCAGCTTCGATGCGTTTGCTATGGAATGGGACACTCGCGGACGAGTTTCTTTCTACCAGGGGAGTTCGGCAAGGTGACCCCATGTCACCGTACCTTTTCGTGTTGTGTATGGAGAGGCTGGCTCAAATCATAGACCAAGCGGTGAGCCGTAAGACATGGAAGCCGATTTCTATTGGATGAGATGAGGTGTCTGTCCCGTTCTTGATGTTCGCCGATGACCTCCTCTTGTTCCTCGAAGCTTCGCATGAGCAAGTAGGAGTTTTGAAGTAAGTCCTTGAAACATTCAGTGACATGTCGGGCCTGAGGGTGAGCTCGGAAAAGACACAAGTCTTCTTCTCACGCAACATTGAGCTCGTGGACAAGAGTACTTGGCGGACGCGTCAAATTTCAAAAGGACCAAGAATCTGGGTAAGTACCTTGGGATGCCAGTGATTCATGGTCGCGTTACCAAGGCGACATATTCTCATATTCTGGAGAAGGCAGAAGAGCGACTTGCTGGGTGGAGAATGAAAACTCTTTCTATGGCAGGGCGTGTTACACTTACTCAGACGGTGTTAAGCGCATTACCCTATTTCTCTATGCAAGCGGATATGCTCCCTTGCGCAATCACCGATGGCCTGGAACGTAAGAGCTGTGCGTTCGTGTGGAGAGGCAGTACTGACAAACGAAAAATCCACTTGGTGGTTTGGACCGAAGTGTGCAAACCCAAAGATGAAGGTGGATTAGGCATCAAAGATTTACGCAAGATGAATAAGGCACTATTGATGAAACTTGGATGGGGTATTCTCTCCAAGAGCAACGCCTTATGGGTGCGGGTTCTCTTTGCTAAATATGGGCTCGATTCGTCTCATAGCCTGGATAATCCACGATGCCGGCGGGGGTCGCCTTAGATGAAAGCGTTGTCCAAGATTTGGCCGGATACTAATAAATCGATCAATTAAATTCAGGAACCCGGTGGAGTGTCCGCAATGGAGAGAAGGTGCGCTTTTGGCTCGACTCATGGGTGGGTCCCATCGGCCCCCTTCTTAACCATGCCTATCGTCGACCGCCAGAAGAAAAATTAAGTCTGACAGTCGCGAATTACGTAGATGATCGGGGTGACTGGAATTGAAACGAGTTTCACGGAATCCTTCCATCCACCATTATAATACGAATTGCTGGGATCTTACCGCCAAGAGAGAAGCCAGAGAGGATCGCCTTCTGTGGAGTGCTTCTCATGACGGACAATTCTGTACGAGCTCGGCTTATACGTCCCTAGTCCAACCGGCGAGAGATCAGAATAGGGTCTTATGGAAACTGATATGGCAGTCTAATGTCCCACAGAGGGTTCAGTCATTTATGTGGCTGGCAGCTTGCGATCGACTCCTGACCAACGGTGAATGGTGTCGACGACATCTTGTGAACTCTCCGGCATGTGACGTCTGCGGGGAAGCAAAGACCACGATGCATGTTTCACGTGATTTCCCGCCAACAAAGACGTTGTGGCGCATGTGTTCATGTGTGATTTTACACCATATTCGTATAGTATCTAGAGGTTATTTGTCGCATTATTGGTGTATAAATTGCATATTTGTGCTTTAATTCTCTATTTGTTGGAAAGGTATTACGCGTGCTTGTTTTGTAGATATTTTTACATATTTATAGAGCTTGTGGCTATTGGAGGTGCACGTGGAGTACCTAAGACCCCCGGGATGATGAAGGATCGATGCACGGATGAGGACAATGGAAGAAACGAGCAAAACGGACAAAAACGTGCATGCTGGGGTGTGACACGACCTGTGACACGACCAACCAGCCCGTGTCACGACCCATGTCACCTCAACAGAAAGAATACGATGCCCAGATACCTGACACGACTTGTGACACGACCTGTGACACGGGCGTGTCAGGTCGTGTCGCGCGCGCGGACAGTTTTTAATTTCTTGCCTTTTTGGATAAGGAGAGGAGTTTTGGACATTAAAAAGAGCATATTAACCCTATTCGGAAGGAGGAATATAGAGAACACAAGGAGAAGGGCTTGGAACACACAAGAGAGACAATTGAGAAGAAGAGAAGATCAACCACAAGATTTCTAGTTTTTCTTTCTCTCTTTTTAACTTATTTTCTCATGTCAATTTTGAATATGTCTATGTGTTTGAATTCGAACATTAGTAGATAGATTTATTTATTCTAAGACATGGTAGTAGATTAACAGCTTGGGATTTTTGGATGAATTATCATAGTTGATTGTTTTCTTTTGAACTCTATTCAAATATTTTATTCTTATTTCATGAATTGCAATTGGCCACTGCTTTTACATGTTTGATGATATTGTTCATAATTTAATAGATGAGTTCAATATTAGATCTTTAATATTTGACACAATTTATTTGCTTGAATCGAGAGATTAGTAGATAGTTGTGAGGATTTTGGGTATTTTAATCTTGGAGTTGAATTACATGTGTTGAGTGGAGACGCTAATATATGCGATTTAATCTACGGTTTTATCGATCTCGAGAGGGACAATAGGCTAATTTTGTGATCATCTTATAGGGTAGATAAAGAAAATAGTTAATTGTGATATATCTGAAGGAACCCAACTGTTAATTGAACCCATTGTCTTAGAATCTACCATTCCCATGTATTCTTCTTAAGTGTTTTTCTAGTTGTTTTCTTTTTTTTTTTTATTTATTATCTTTTGATTTATTTTATTAGTTTAGCTAATTCATCCAATTATGGTCGTCTAAATAAAGTTGACACTATCATAATCTAGTATTTGATATATTGATTATTTGGTCTCTTGGGATACGACCTTGCTTGCCACATACTACGAGTGAAGCCGTACATTTGCGGTCGAGCTTTAAAAATATAGGCGAACAAGTTTTTGGCACCGTTGTCAGGGACCAATATAATTATTTATATCAATATTATGATAGATAGTGTTGGTTTTAATTTAGACATTTTTTGTATATCTTGCTAACATTTTTTTTTCTTTTTTTTTTATGATGGACGAGGATGAGATAGACTATGACTGGCGCAATGATCCCAAATACTCGGAAAAAGATAAAAAGTGGTATGAGGAGTGTTTTATCTTTCAGTTGGAAGAACTTAAAAAGGTTGAGTTGGAGTCCAAGCGTCGTATGAGAGAACTCGAGGAAAGTGGCATTAGGTGTGATGAATGTGGTTTGATGTTGCCACACACACCGGGGAATTGTCCTTTTTCTAGTTTACCTCCTATATCGCAAGAAGAGCTCGATTACATTCCTTCATGCTTTTTGTCGTCAGATAGTACGCTAGAAATTTCTATCGTTGCCGAAGAACATGAAGAAGAGAAGGATGTCATCTTTGAAATATCCCCAAAAGTTATTCTCACTGAAGGGGTGGTTCAAGAAGAATTCTTTAATTCTGAATGTTTAAAAATTGAATTTGTCATTCCATATGATGAAGAGGTTTAAATCTTCATCCTGAAATTTGAGAGATATTGTGATGGTAAACTTGGTGATTATGACGGGACCATGATGCTCTCTTATGGATTGAGTCCTTACTGGGAGAAAGTCAAACTTAAAAGGATGAGAAGATCATCAAAGTCATTATTTAGAGTTCCCTAATAGACATTCTCGTCTGGCTGAAGACGTTAAACTTAGCGCTTGTTGGGAGGCAACCCAATGTTTACTGCTTTATTTTTTTTATGTTTTTAGTTAGTTTTATTTTTGGTTTGTTTGATATTTTGTAATTCTTTCTTGCAGAACAATACGTGGAGAAATTTACATGACGAAGAATATGTTCGAGATATATACCAAAAGTTGTCACCTCTCCAGTAATGTTTTGTGAGTCGTCTCTATTTTACTTTTATTGAAATTCTATTCTTCCCTTATGTGTTTCATATAATTTCATTCAAGTTTGGGGGGAGATGTAATATTTTGATTTGAGAAGTTTAGAGAGAAGATAACAAGATATCTTGCATTATCTTGCATATTATTTAGTTGCATGTTAGGTTTATTGCTTTAGCACGTTTATTGCTTTTGTAGGATTTGAGTAGTTGTAGTTTGTCAACTTGGATTCACCTTGATAAGTTTGTTATGCATATTGGATATGAAATTTGGGCATGATGTACTAGGTGATGGAATTTGATGATGAATTGAATTGTGAATTTGAATGATTGGTTGATGCTTTTAATTCATGAACATATGATCACGTGTGAGCTTTTGAGCCTTATACTTTGTTGATTGAGTGTATCGTTCATTGTTGTTGAATTCTAAAACTTGCATTGGTATCTATATTGAGACTACATGGTGTGTGCTTTTTGTGAAAATGATTTAAGGCATATTTTTTCTTTTAGCCCTTTTGACTTTTAGCTTACCAAATAATATTTTTATTCCCTAGTCAACCCTTTTGAGCTTTTGCCTATTTTATTGATTGGCACATATTAAGCTATTATATTTATTTTTCCTTGTCCCTACTTGAGCATTTAGGATTATATTATGTGAAGGGATGAGTGTGTTGTGGTGGTGAGAATAAAAGGATGTTTTGGGATGAAAATGTTGTTTGAGAAGTTGAATAAGGCCAATGAAAAAAATAAACAAAAAAAAAAAAATATGAAAAAAAAAAGAAAAAAAAAAGAAGAAAAAGAAAAAAAATTATTTTGTATATAAATTGCCTTAGTTCGAATAAAGGCGATTTTTGATTTTTTGTTTGATCTATATTCTCTTATGAATTGAGATAATTGATTGAATTTGGGTAGTGGATGGGTTATGTTGATAAGGAGATGAATTGTTGTGGTTCATATTTTGTAGTTCTAGATGCTCAAGTGTTCGTCACTTTGTCCATATTTTTCCTACCCTAACCAAAGAGCCTACAATGCAACCAAATAAAAAAGTCCTTTTTGATTCATGAAATGCATGCACTATAAGTGGTGGAGATAGTAGACGATTTGCAAGCTTATGGTAATTCTTTGACATTGAATTGATTTGAGCGATTATTTCCCTATACACTTTCGAGAGTGAGAGTATACACTTATCCGGTGAGGTTTGTGGATTGAAAGTAATGACCATGATTTTGGTGAAGCATTCTTTTTGCTTAAAGATTTCAGAATTTAGTATGTTATTTGTCTGATGACTATTGATGATGTGTATGATCGACTTTGAGAGTTGTGATTGTTTTTCTTTGTGTGTTGAGAGAGTGAGATGCATTGATCGGGACTATCAATGGTTTAAGTTTGGGGGTTTGTTCATGTGTGATTTTACACCATATTCGTATAGTATCTAGAGCTTATTTGTTGCATTATTAGTGTATAAATTGCATATTTGTGCTTTAATTCTCTATTTGTTAAAAAGGTATTACGCGTGCTTGTTTTGTAAATATTTTTACATATTTATAGAGCTTGTGGCTATTGGAGGTGCACGTGGAGTACCTAAGACCCCCGGGATGATGAAGGATCGATGCATGGATGAGGAAAATGGAAGAAACGAGCAAAACGGACAAAAACGTGCATGTTGGGGTGTGACACGACCTGTGACACGACCAACCAGCCCGTGTCACGACCCATGTCACCTCAACAGAAAGAATACGATGCCGAGATACCTGACACGACCTGTGACACGACCTGTGACACGGGCGTGTCACGTCGTGTCGCGCGCGCGGACAGTTTTTAATTTCTTGCCTTTTTGGATAAGGAGAGGAGTTTTGGACATTAAAAAGAGCATATTAACCCTATTCTGAAGGAGGAATATAGAGAACACAAGGAGAAGGGCTTGGAACACACAAGAGAGGCAATTGAGAAGAAGAGAAGATCAACCACAAGATTTCTAGTTTTTCTTTCTCTCTTTTTAACTTATTTTTTCATGTCAATTTTGAATATGTCTATGTGTTTGAATTCGAACATGAGTAGATAGATTTATTGATTCTAAGACATGGTAGTAGATTAACAGCTTGGGATTTTTGGATGAATTATCATAGTTGATTGTTTTCTTTTGAACTCTATTCAAATATTTTATTCTTATTTCATGAATTGCAATTGGCCACTGCTTTTACATGTTTGATGATATTGTTCATAATTTGAGAGAAGAGTTCAATATTAGATCTTTAATATTTGACACAATTTATTTGCTTGAATCGAGAGATTAGTAGATAGTTGTGAGGATTTTGGGTCTTTGAATCTTGGAGTTGAATTGCATGTGTTGAGTGGAGACGCTAATATATGCGATTTAATCTACGGTTTTATCGATCTCGAGAGGGACAATAGGCTAATTTTGTGGTCATCTTATAGGTAAGATAAAGAAAATAGTTAATTGTGATATATCTGAAGGAACCCAACTGTTAATTGAACCCATTGTCTTAGAATCTACCATTCCCATGTATTCTTCTTAAGTGTTTTGTTAGTTGTTTTCTTGTTTTTTATTTATTATCTTTTGATTTATTTTCTTAGTTTAGCTAATTCATCCAATTATGGTCGTCTAAATAAAGTTGACACTATCATAATCTAGTATTTGATATATTGATTATTTTGTCTCTTGGGATACGACCTTGCTTGCCACATACTACGAGTGAAGCCGTACACTTGCGGTCGAGCTTTAAAAATATAGGCGAACAAGTTTTTGGCGCCGTTGTCGGGGACCAATATAATTATTTATATCAATATTATGATAGATAGTGTTGGTTTTAATTTAGACATTTTTTGTATATCTTGCTAATATTTTTTTTTCTTTTTTTTTTTTTATGATGGACGAGGATGAGATAGACTATGACTGGCGCAATGATCCCAAATACTCGAAAAAAGATAAAAAGTGGTATGAGGAGTGTTTTATCTTTCAGTTGAAAGAACTTAAAAAGGTTGAGTTGGAGTCCAAGCGTCGTAGGAGAGAACTCGAGGAAAGTGGCATTGGGTGTGATGAATGTGGTTTGATGTTGCCACACACACCGGGGAATT
>CACSLK010030184.1:14638737-14659045 GCA_902706635.1 Striga hermonthica | reverse complement strand
TGGGGGTTTGTTCATGTGTGATTTTACACCATATTCGTATAGTATCTAGAGCTTATTTGTCGCATTATTGGTGTATAAATTGCATATTTGTGCTTTAATTCTCTATTTGTTAAAAAGGTATTACGCGTGCTTGTTTTGTAAATATTTTCACATATTTATAGAGCTTGTGGCTATTTGAGGTGCACGTGGAGTACCTAAGACCCCCGGGATGATAAAGGATCGATGCACGGATGGGGAAAATGGAAGAAACGAGCAAAACGGACAAAAACGTGCATGTTGGGGTGTGACACGACATGTGACACGACCAACCAGCCCGTGTCACGACCCATGTCACCTCAACAGAAAGAATTCGATGCCCAGATACCTGACACGACCTGTGACACGACCTGTGACACAGACGTGTCATGTCGTGTCACGCGCGCGGACAATTTTTAATTTCTTGCCTTTTTGGATAAGGAGAGGAGTTTTGGACATTAAAAAGAGCATATTAACCCTATTCTGAAGGAGGAACATAGAGAACACAAGGAGAAGGGCTTGGAACACACAAGAGAGGCAATTGGGAAGAAGAGAAGATCAACCACAAGATTTCTAGTTTTTCTTTCTCTCTTTTGAACTTATTTTCTCATGTCAATTTTGAATATGTCTATGTGTTTGAATTGGAACATGAGTAGCTAGATTTATTGATTCTAAGACATGGTAGTAGATTAATAGTTTGAGATTTTTGGATGAATTATCATAGTTGATTGTTTTCTTTTGAACCCTATTCAAATATTTTATTCTTATTTCATGAATTGCAATTGGCCACTGCTTTTACATGTTTGATGATATTGTTCATAATTCGAGAGATGAGTTCAATATTAGATCTTTAATATTTGGCACAATTTATTTGCTTGAATCGAGAGATTAGTAGATAGTTGTGAGGATTTTGGGTCTTTTAATCTATTTGGAGTTGAATTGCATGTGTTGAGTGGAGACGCTAATATATGCGATTTAATCTACGGTTTTATCGATCTCGAGAGGGACGATAGGCTAATTTTGTGATCATCTTATAGGGTAGATAAAGAAAATAGTTAATTGTGATATATCTGAAGGAACCCAACTGTTAATTGAACCCATTTTCTTAGAATCTACCATTCCCATATATTCTTCTTAAGTGTTTCTCTAGTTGTTTTCTTGTTTTTTATTTATTATCTTTTGATTTATTTTCTTAGTTTAGCTAATTCATCCAATTATGGTCGTCTAAATAAAGTTGACACTATCATAATCTAGTATTTGATATATTGATTATTTGGTCTCTTGGGATACGACCTTGCTTGCCACATACTACGAGCGAAGCCGTACACTTGCGATCGAGCTTTAAAAATATAGGCGAACATCATGTTTTTCCCACCTGGTACAGAGGGCCGCTTCTTTCAAGAGGATTTACGTAACTGGATGATGTGGAATTTGGGAGAGGCTTCGCGGACCATGTACAGGAATTGACAGAGTCATTTTGCATTTGGGATATTGAGCTCTTGGAATTGGAGAAATGATAGAATTTTTAATGGCAGGCGGCTCTATTGTGAGACTCGTTATTTGTATATAATCCGTAAATCAATGACGTATGAAAAGGCGGCCGTGGCATTTGCGAAGGCGGGTGCGAGGATTCACGATATACGCATGATAAAGTGGATCCCACCGGATTCGAGATGGGTCAAAGTCAATACTGACGGGGCGTTTAATCATGCAACGGGCTCGTGCAGTGCGGGTGGATTAATTCGGAACGATCACGGCCAATGGGTTGAAGAATTTGTTATGAATATTGGGATTGGTACAATCTCCGGGGCCGAGCTTTGGGGACTGTTTCAGGGGCTCCAACTGGCTTGGGAGTTGGGATTTCGACGGGTTATCGCTGAAGTTGACAGCCAACGTGTGCTGCAAATGGTCAATGGGCCCCGCATTCACTTTGGTGTCCACGAGTCCATAGTTAGAACCATCATAAGCTTGGCAGACCGAGAGTGGTGCATCCGGATCCAACATGTGCATAGGGAAGCCAATTTCGCGGCTGATTTTATGGCATCATTAGCGACTTCGTCTCCGCTATGAGTACAGAGAGTTCTACTACCCCCCAAGGGTTGGATGCATGGCTTGACTACGATTTCCAGGAGGTGGCGCACCCTCGCCGCGTTCTAGTATAGTCATTTTAGGCCCCTGGCCTCCTTCTATGTACCAAAAAAAAAAAATATATATGGTAATTCACTACGTACTTGAAATAGTTTTTTGAACTCAAAATGTCATTTAGAATTAAAAAAAAAATCAATATAAGAGCTCTTTCTGGAATAGAGAAATACAAATTTATCATTTTCATATATATATATTTATATATATATATATATCATACATTTATATATTATTTATCAATGTGTATTAGTTGATTAAAGGTATTATAATTCGGTAAGTTATCTATTATTTGTATCAATTCCATAACCACTCATAGTCATGAGTCATTTTAGTCTCTCAATGTTAAATTTTGATCCTCTGCCCACGGTGGGCAGTGCCCACCACTTTATTTTACATGAAAAACGTATTCTGAGAATACGTTTTTCAATTAAATTTAATTGAAAAACGTATTCTCAGAATACGTTTTTCATGTAAAATAAAGTGGTGGGCAGTGGCAGGTGAGCAGAACTGCTCTCATGTTAGGATGTAGAATATTGTTCAAGGAAAGGAACGTGGGAATCAAAGTTAGAAATTATTTGGCGGTTGCAAACATTTTGAAACTCATATAAACATTCAATGAAAAAATGGCCCGGCTTAAGGAATAAAACTAAAACCCCTTTGTGTTTTTCTCAATGTTATGAAAATTGAACTGGTCATCGAATCGATGAAGCTACCGGTTCAATGGTTCACTGGTCGGACCAATGGTCGAACCAGTTTGATTAATATTAAATTTTATTTATTTTATATGTATAATATATAATTATATATTTTTTTTAATATTATCTTTTATTTATTCTATATGTATAATATATAATTATATATAATATATATTTTTATCATAAATTAATGTCATATTAGCTTATAGTGGACCGGGCTCATTATATGTATATTGAGAGAACTTACAAATACAGGCCCGTTTTAGTACATGTTATTTTAGTTATTGTGGTGCATCGCACGGGCTCCGTTCTAGTATATACAAAAAAAATTGATTATTTTTTAAATAGTAACTATTTTCTGCAAAAAAAAAATGTTTTTTACTATATTTAGAAATTATTGAAATATTTTATGGTATGTTTTGAAGGTACAAAGCTGCGAATTTATTAAGGTAATATTAATCACATAAAAAATTCCTTTTTTTTTAAATCTATTAATTACATTAAGAATGTAATTTTCTGTTGATTTTTGAAGATACAATTTAGGTAATTGCAGCTGATTTTTTATGGTAATACTAATCGCATATATCAGTCTCTAATATCTCGAGAAACATATTCTCTAAAACACAAACTTTAGAAATAAAGTGTATCATTTGATTTGTGTAATCATATATTTAAAGAAAACTAATAAATATCCACAATTAAAAAGAATACAGTATATGCATATTGATATACATATCCAATCATAATGTGCCACATCATGTTGTGGCACCATAATATGATGACACATGTGGTGCCATAGAATTTCTGTATAATATAGAGAGTGAAAGAAAATTATTGAAATTGATATGTATAATAATTTATATAAAGATTGATATTGATGTATTTCGTTTTTTCTTATTAAAGTTTATGTGCATGCAGAGTGAGTAGGTAGGCCATAGGTATACGAGTTAAAAATGGGTAATTATTATTATTATTATTATTATTATTATTATTATTATTATTATTATTATTATTATTATTATATAAAAAGAATGAGACCCCCTCAGAAAATCCAAACATCATCTTGAAAATAAGACACAACAGTGTGCAACAAAATGATCAAACTTGTGGAGAAAATAAAGTAAATTAATAGCAAAGGCCCAACTGAGGATGACAGAATGGCAGCAATATATATATATATATATATATATACTAGTAGTCTCACGCCGTGCACGCACGGCGGACTTAAATTCGGTCTAAAAGAATGAAGCGGTTTTAATTTTTTCTTTCTTTAAGCATATACCGACATTTATCTGACAAGTGCAGGATGTTGTGATCTGGGAAAACCATGAATAACTTCGGCCATTAAATAAAAAGTATTCAAACAAGCACATGTGCAGTGTATCTTAGATCAACGGACTCAAAAAATTAGACTCATATTTGCAGATAAGTGGCCGGGATGAAGAGCTTTTATTTATTTGTGTTCTGAAGAAACCGGGTAAAACCACAGCCAGCACAAAGAATGAAAATCAAAATGAGGCAAATAAAAGAAACCATAACTCACTTCACTTTATCGTAAGCACCATAACCATCTGAGTGTATGTATGCCTATTGCTCTTCTTCATCATGAAAAACTTTGGCAGCCATCTGGATTAAGTTGAAGTAAAATAGACATTTTGAAAACAATCATAAATATCAGTAACATGATTAACTTCAAAACTTCAATCAGAAAACTGAAAATTAACTAATTAAGTAGCCATGTTACTTCTAATACTCCTTAGAGAATTTGCATCCAGATAAGACAAACTCCACATATATAAAGAACATGAAACAATAACATAACGAAGTCCAAGCTCTAATCAGATTAGCATACCTTCAACCATTGTATCTTTGAGCTATCTAATCCATCCTCAATATATTTCAAATTTCATCAGACAATTCATTCAGGTTAATAAATGGGGGAAAAAAAAAAAATCCAACCACGTATGGAAGATAGGAGAAGTGGCATCATTGAGAATGATCTCAGTACATAACCACATTCGAGCATATAGAAGAAACTTAAAAAAACAAGATAAGACACAAATTGCGAAAAAGGCAAGAGGGGCACCGGGGGATCAAATAAAACAGAAAATGTATGTGCACACCTTAAGCAAAGGAAATTTTACAGACAGTAAGTTAATCATCATCCTCGTCTCAATCGTGTCAGGTGCAAACGCCAGATACTCGCCCTTGGCACATAACAATTCCAAAATTTGTTCAAAAGGTGCAGACTTTTTCCCACTTCCACAAGCATGTCTTTTCTAATATATCTGCACCAGACGCCATATTCTCAGTTTCTAAGGTCGGTATATAAGAATTGAACTTCGAAGCAAAGTATATATCCGGATCTTCGGGATACAATGAATGATTTGTACATTATTAAGCATCCAATTGGTTCAGCAACAAAAACTCACGATTACAGTAAAAGTTTCAATGCTCCCCAAATAAATTGAAGTTATATACTTACGCTTCCAGAGGATGTACTCGTGTATCAACTCTAAACCTTACGGCTATAAGCAACAACATAACAACAGTTGGGAGCAAAATCTGTCAGATGGAAGGAAAATAGATGAATCAACTACTCATTATTTACCTAGGCCAGCACTAAAACAACGTGAATAATGATTTTTCAACCACCCTTATACTCCAATTTGTTAGAAAATTCAAACTTTAAACAAAACCAGCAAATGCAACAATCAGCTACATCAGCACTAAAACCCCAAAACAAAGAAGCACGCCAGACAGCTGGAAGAAACCCAGAAACCCAAATCAAAACCCATGCAAGAAACTAAGAACAAAAACCCAAAACCAAAATCAATGATATGAGGTAACCCATAATCATTAAACATGCAAAGGGAAAAAAATAGCTGCAAATTGAATGAAAGCTGAAAAAAAACCTCTGCACAAGTGACGAAAGGGTGCCGAATTTTGAGAAGCCAGTTCTTGCGGAGCATAGCCTTCAGCTGTCTCGTGGACCTCCTCTGCTCATATTTCTCCTTTACCTTCTTCATACTGAAAATGATCAATAATTGGAGCTTCGATCAGATGAACCAAACTCTCTCTCTCTTAACAAATTAGAAAAATCTAAACATACAAACCTCAGTAGCAACCCAAATAAATGTTGGAAACTGAAAACAATAAACTTTCTTGCTTCTCATCCTAAGTGATGTTATCAACCCATTACAACAGATCCTATATCATTTGTGCCACTAAAAATCAACCAACCAAAAATAACAACCCTAGTTGATAAATATTGTAAAATTTCAACACGATCTGAACAAAAAGAGATGAAATCTACCTGACAAAAACATGAAAATGAAGTGGCACAAGAAATTTGGTATAAAGATACCAAATCTACAGAAGCCTCAGGATCCAAAATAAACGACGATGTAGAGGGACTGAGAGAGCATTTGGAGAAGAAAGACCTCACGAAGAGCCGTAAGGGGCACGCCCTACTCGTTCGTCTCCAGACGTTTCGATGTTCCGGTGAGAGATTGATGGAGGCGAAGGATTCTTGCTTTTGGCCGTGGAGACTAACTGGAGTGACACTTGCTCCGAGTCACCGTAAAACTCGCTCGTCGGACTCGCCGCTCTACTGGAAAAGAAGAAGACAAAGAGGAAACAATGAAGCTCATGGACAAACAGTATTTGTTTATTTTTATTTTTTTGGTTGAAAATCAGGAAAAATTACAAACAGATTGCCCAATTCTGAAACGCGAGATCATATGAATACATAAATTCGAACTGCTTTAACGGTGAAATTAAATTAAAAACCTGACAAATCGAACGCGAAATTACTCTGAAAAATTCCATTTTCTTCAATTGCTCACCTGAAAAGGCGACCGGCGGACCTGGAAATCTCCATCTGGAGACTCTCTGACTGCAAATTAACATCCTGAAAGGAAAAAAAAATTAAAATAAAAAGGAACATGAACAAAATCAACACACTCCTAAAAAAAGCAGCCGAAAATTAAGTTCTCACGACGAATAAACGCAAAAACCCAACATACTAATCCAACAATCCATTCATTACTAACTCCCACAAAGCAACTCAGACTAACAACATTAATCCTCTCTAGCATTCAACACCTCAAAATACCTTGTTCCATCCCGAGATCAGGCAATAATTTCATCCTGGCATTGATCTTCTCTCTCCTGGCCTGCAAAATTCAATGTAAATTTTTAAGATCAAGGAAATAATTAAAGGATGCCCACGACGGCGGTCTCTGACATGAACATATGACAACTTCACACCACTCACTTCAGAAGCTCCATTTGCCACTGGTTTTTTGGTCTTTTTTGTTTGTTCTTTAACCTTTAGGCACAAACAAAGAACTTGATGTCTAAAAAAATATCAATGTGATACAAACAAATTTACTTAAACTGAATTAACTTCTGGAATTAGTGTTTTTTAACCGTATTATGATAATAGCAAATTATCAGTGGGGCTTTTTTTAACCGGATTATGATATTTTTTTGTCAAAATATTAGTGGGTTCGTTTATAACTGTGACCTTCTGGGCTATACTCGTCTTGGAGTGTTTTGCTCTTGAAAGAATAGCAACCAAGAAAATGCTGAAAACACAGGGGAAAAATATAATTGTAAGGATCGAAAGGATGAACCGAAAGGCAAATGTGTAACTATGGGGTAGTTGCAAATATTACCCTTGACATTGAGAATTGTTGTGATCAACCATCCACGGAAAAGATGCTGGAAGCTTATCTTATCAAATACGAAAAATACTCATTAGTATCCATAACATGCTACAGCCTATAGTTTGGGACCAAGAACATTCAGAGTACTTCTTAACAAGCCTAAGTAAATTATCTGAAACAAAAAAAAAAAAAAAAGATCAATTTATGTGCGAGCTAGCAATTTCATATTGTCAATTATTTAAAGTCGTGCACCCTATACACTAAAGTGACATAAAACTTGATGCATAGATATTTATATTTCAGATCCTCCGATTTTAAGAAAGAAACACCAAGTACTTTAAGACCATCATAAACAATCAATAATTTGTTCCGATCAACTTGATACCCCATTATCTGACTATCACTCACATTCAGAAGACCAGAACACAAAACCCAACAGTAAAAATTTGTATGCCAATTTATTATAATCAAGGAAAAAAGAGAAAGAAATGAGTTCAGCTTCCTGCCACTAAATCCCCTCGAACCCCAGCCTCTTCCATGGCTTCTCTCTCTGCTGCCTCCTCAGCTGTCTCGTCATTTTCCCATCCACCATATATGAAGAAATAAAGAGCGTGAGCTAAATAATGTTCTTGATATCAATTTGTTTATGGTTTTATCATGAACCGCACATGAAAAAATAGGATATTAATGCTGAATATGTCACTATGATTTATGTTAGGCACAACACAATTCATGTCTAGCATAAGACTGGATGCAGATATATTTAGAAACTTCCAATTAACAGATATTCCAGATATTCCATCTAACTGTTTGACCTTTTTGTCCGAAGTTTTCCAAGAAGAAAATCCATTTACTGGAATATCTTTTCTGTTTCCCCCATATCACATGAAGGCTACAGAGCCAGTGAATAAAAGTAGTTTTTCAGAGAATAAAAACATGTTATTCCCCATCTTAGTATCTTACTAATTTATAATGAAATGTGTTCCTTCATAGGGTATAGAACATATTATGTGAGAATATAAAGGAATCAAAAACTAATTGTTCTCTACAGAGGATAGGTTGATTTAAATGATCAAAACAAGGAAAATATGCATATGTATGAAGAAGAAAGAGTACAACATCGCCATGAATTAGTTCAATCATGTTTCTCATCAATTTTTATCAGCAGAACAAGAAAATCAGAAATGCATCGCCCATCTATTCCCATTTATCCAAAAATGAAAAAAAAAAAAAAAAAAGAGTCCAAAACCACACGTTTAACCTTAGGAAATAGAAGACCATGTCCGCTATATGAATTGATCATTAATACTTCAACTATCTTCTCAGGTGAGACATTGCCATCTTCCGCTTCCCTGTATTTGAAGGGAATACACCTGTACATAATAATGATACTTGTTAGAGAAGACAAAAATTGATGCTTTCTCGTATAACCAAGACTAAATATAAAGGAAAGACGGTAAGACAAAAACCCAGAAAACTTCTACCTTCTTGCGGGCCTGCAGTTGGCGTCGTGCGAGTGGCTCTTGTTAGCAGAAGAGTAGACTATCTCTCATTTGGGTGGGCTCCCGTTCTCAGACGGAACTCCGACACCTCGTTTTCCACCGATATGGCGACGGATTCCTAAATTCGCAAGAGAAAATTTGGTGGTAGGGTTTGAGAAGAGGAAGGTTAGATGGAGAACATGGAGAGGTTAGGATCTGACGGGAGAATGAAGGGATTGTAGTGGTTGACCAATTTTGTTGCTTCAGAATTAAGCCACCGCCGCAATCACATCACAGCAGAAAGCGGTGAAGAGATGGTGTCGCACGTCGGCCAGAATTTGAGGAGAAAGTTATCTTGCTATGGTGAGAGGAGATATCAATCGTCCTGTAGTTGCT
The DNA here is from genome assembly GCA_902706635.1 of Striga hermonthica. Taxonomy (NCBI): domain Eukaryota; kingdom Viridiplantae; phylum Streptophyta; class Magnoliopsida; order Lamiales; family Orobanchaceae; genus Striga; species Striga hermonthica. The sequence goes on along the minus strand of CACSLK010030184.1, from coordinate 14,649,640 downwards.
ACAGTTATTTTCATTATGAGGTGTCTGAAAAACAAAAGCAAAGTCAATGGCAGAAAAGTAATAAATTGTAGTAAAGTGGACACATGTCACCTCCTAAGGGCGCTAAAACTGGACACGTGTCAATAGCAGAAAAGGTCACACTTCTCCTTATAAGATAAAAGAGAGATATATATATATATATATATATATATATATATATATGTTTGATTATTTTTAAAATAGAAACTATTTCCCGCCAAAAACCTTTTTTACTAATGTGCAAATCCCGTGCATCTCTAATGTGCAAATTTCGTGCAAATCCAGCCAAAAAAGGTTTCATATATATTATCCAACTACTTTTATGATACTTACACTACTGATTAGAGGCTCTCTTTAGTGGGCAATATATGAACTTACACTTATTTTTTTATAAAGTATTACTAACACAGTTCATGTTTTCAATGTAGCGGACAATTATGAAGTTTCAGCATACTCGGATGAATCATTTGTAAAAAGAAGCATAATCAACATAGTTTTATCAAAAGAAAGTTATTGAGCAATGGACAAAGACCAAATAGCTCAAGCTCAAAGAAATAATTTACTAAAAAACTGCAACATGCATAGTAAAAAATCAGCAAGCTGTGCTGTTGAGCTGAATAAATATTTTATTATCAGATAATGAAATTCATGTAAAAAATCAGGGTAATGAAAATATATATATATTATTTTGGATACTTAAAGTAATACTTGTTTATTTTTGTAAGATTAACAAAAAAACAAATATTTAATATTAAATAATATTTTTTTATTAAGATAATTAGGAAAAAATGGTGTTCTTTCTTGTAGATAAAAAAATACAATATTAATGAATAATTCTTTTATTTAAGAAAAATGAATTAAATAACTTGAAGAAAAAAAATTGTTTTCCAATGTTCGTCATTAATTAAACTAGCTCAGGACGGTTTTTAATCCTGGCTACGTCCCTGCTGATGAGATAAATGATAATATTGGGCTTCTCAATAAAAAAACTAGTGTAGCAAATAATAAAAGTACATTTTATTTACATGTTTGGGAACAAGGCAGTGCACATCATTTACAACCCAACACCAAAATTTATCGTAAATAAACGTTGTCACAAGCACGACAGTGCACATCTTGCAATCCAACACCAAAATGATGTTTTACCACTTGGAGTATCACTGCTGTGAATCCAGAAAAAAGGTTTACATCATGTTTGTAATCACAAATCTCATATAGGCATTTACTAGACTAGTACACTATAAGTGGTAATATTGACGAGGGTTGCCTCCATCGAACTCAACTTATCTACAGTTATCAGCACAACAGCTAACACGGACACATTTACTATCTGACGCACATAAAAATTTGGCATGCATGTCCTATTATAATACATTGAAAGTACCGTGACTGGAATAAATAGAGTTGGGGTCGAGATCATCGTCACAATCCCTTTGTATGGTATGTTTTCCTCGAATTTCATACGGATCATCGTCACCCCTAATGCTATTGTTGCCTTATAAACTAAACAAGCTATGACGCCAAATAGCTTCCTCATCCCAATAGGGAATTGTAATGGTATCTTGAAAATAAATAATTCATTGTAAAAAAACACATATCGGATATAATTCACTACAAGAAATACATCGTAGTGAATTATATCGGATATGTGTTTTCTTACAATGAATTATTTATTTTCAGGATACCATTACAATTCCCTATTGGGATGAGGAAGCTATTTGGCGTCCTAGCTTGTTTAGTCTATAAGGCAGCAATAGCATTAGGGGTGACGATGATCAGTATGAAATTCGAGGAAAACATACCATACAAAGAGATTGTGATGATGATCTCGACCTCACCTCTATTTATTCTAGTGATGGTATTTCAATGTATTGTAATCGGACGTGCATGCCAAATTCTTATGTGCGTCAGATATTAAATGTGTTTGTGTTGGCTGTTGTGCTGATAACAGTAGATAAGTTGAGTCCCATAGAGGCAGCCCTCCCCAGTATTACCACCTATAATGTACTAGTTATGGTAAATGCATCTATGGGATTTGTGATTACAAAGTATGATACACACCTTTTTATTTGGATTCAACAGTGATATTCGAAGTGGTAAACCATCATTTTGGTGTTGGATTGCAAATGATGTGCACTACCTTGTTCACAAACATGTAAATAAAAGGTACTTTTACTATTTGCTACAGTAGTTTTTTATTGAGAAACCCAATATTATCATTTATCTCATCAGGGTTTGAAACAGGGGCATAGCCAGGATTAAAAGCCGTCCTGAGCTAGTTTAATTAATGACGAACATTGAAAAATCACATTTTTTTTCTTCAAATTATTCAATTCATTTTTTCTTAAATAAAAGAATTATTCATTAATATTGTATTTTTTATCTACAAGGAAGAACACTATTTTTTTTCTAATTATCTTAATAAAAAAATATTAATTAATATTAAATATTTGTTTTTTTTTGTTAATCTTACAAAAATAAACAAGTATTACTTTTAAGTATTCAAAATAATATATATATTTTTTCTCGAATACTGTTTTGAAAGGTTTTCCTTACCCGGTTGGGCTTACAATTGTAGCAAGAATCTCAATTCGGGTGGTATTCTGGCGGGAATCGGTCCCTCCATTGAGGTGCCTTGCATGTCTCTGCAAACAAGTTTTGTGAGTCTAATTATAAAACGTTTGATTAGTATGCTGTATTTCTAGATAATTCAACAAAATTCAAGTGAAGAAAGATTTGAATGGCCTGTTTAAAATCAGTCTCACAATCTAGTAAGTCTGATCCAGTATCCAATAAATTCAGGTATTATCCCAGATAGCGTACTCACATCAATACGACTGCAAACAACACAATGGTTGTATATCAAGATATTGCATCAATCAATGTCACATTACAAAATGGATTTGGATCATCTACAGAAAGAATAACTTACAAATCTGTCAAGTTCCTTAAATTGTCGAATATTGATGGTACCGTTCCATTAAAATGATTGAGCAAGCTGCAGGGAAAATTCAGATATCATTTTACTAGGAGAAAAAAAAAAAAAAAGTAATGCTAGTCTAGTTTAAGTGATAGCTTTTTTGGTTTACTATCCTAACACCTGTTACTGTGAAATACCAAAAAAGCAGTATATTAATTAGTAAAAACAAAACAAAACAAAAAAGGCAAGATTGGATCAGCAGGCTTACAGCCTATTTAAATTGCGCAAATTTCCGATGCTTGACGGTAGATTTCCCTCGAGCAGATTATCTTCCAAATCCCTAGTGTTCATAAAGCAGCACAACACAATCAGGCATACTACATTTGATCTTCCATGGCTGCATTTTCATTTACATGTTTATAAATTTATTATCACTTACAGCGATTCCGAAGCGGCAATGTTACCAATTTCAGCCGGGATTGGGTCACTTGAACTATTTCCATGAAGTGATGAGCTGCTGAATGAAACAAAAGGTAAGTTTACCGAATAGCTTTACGAATTGTAAATAATGAAAGATATAAATTTCCGCATCTATAATCACAGTACAAGAATAAAAAAAAAAACATAAATAAGAAAGAAAGAGAATAAGAGCATACATACATGTTTGTTACATGGCAAACAGAGCCGTTATTAAAGTTACAGTCACAAACCACAATGCTCTCTACAACTCTGCGCCGATAGGTTCATTGCAGGAATTTCGACTAAGATTCCAGTGAGTGTTGTTCAGCCTTGTCCAGTTTATGGGCAAGTGTGTGTAAGAATTGATGCTTAACAGTGGCAGCACTAACGAATAACAGAGAAGGAAAAGATTTTTAGGCATCTCCTCTTCCTCTTGAAGGGGTCAAATGAGAAATGGCCAAAAGCTTATTAAAGAAAGTTAAGATAAAAAGGGTTGGTTGGTTTTAGCGTCAACATAATCCAGATTGTTTTATTATTGTGTGCAGATCCTACTGTGCAAAACCTGTTCACTATATATGGCCGTGAGGAAAAATTAATACACGACGAAACAAGTGGGCCAGCACAAGTGATGAACAATATATATATGTTTATTATTATTATTATTATTATTATTATTATTATTATTATTATTATTATTATTATTATTAGTTGCTTGGATATTAAGCTATGGTTGAGTTTGAATCCTTTATTTTAAGGGCTCTTCTGTTTTGGTGAGGAGCGGAATTTGATGAATGAAAATAATTGATCGTGTTTTCTTTTGGGAGAGTATCCCGTGTTCTGGAGAGAGTATCTCCTTGTATCTTCCCGTTCGTTCACGCATTCTCTACATCAGTTGGTATCAGACATCAGCCACGATCGGACGATGCCGTCGACGAGAAGAAACATTGTGACCACCATTGCGGATCGATTCCAGAGGATGGATGATCGACTTCAACGACTGGATGAACGATGCACGGATTTCTCTACCGGGATCGACGAATTACGCCAGACAATGAATACCATGATGAACGACGTACGTACGAACCGCGAAGGGGCTGACCGGGGCCATCTGGAGGGATAAGCGGAGGTCGTGGGGGTCGAGGTTATTGTGGGGCGCCCCGCCGACGATCACCACCGCCACCGTTGACCGGTGATGTTTTCGACGAAATATTGGGGGACCACGACTTACGGTGGAATGCTGTTTTCGACAAACCTCCACACAGGGCCGATGGCAGCGAGCGCACAGGCGAGGAAAACCTAGGAGCGGCCCGATTTTGCAGTCAACAGCAATTTGAGGAGGGTTTTGACAACCTATTTTGGGCCAATCGCGCAACCCTAGGTGGCGTTCGAACTGCTTCAGGCTTCCACCATCGTGAATTTCGCAGACAGGGGCCCGATCGATGGGACTCAACCTTCTTCACTAGGTTCGATTTGCCGCGCCGCCACTTGGACGATGGGTGCGAGGCTGACGACGACGGCGGCACTTACCGACAGCGACTGGAGGCGCCCGTTTTCCACGAGTTTCTCTTCCCCGTGAAAAATTTCCGTCGTGTTGAGGCGGGCTGGGTCGGGTTGGGCACCGCATCGCTGAGGACGCCGACGACTACCATAGTCGCGCTTCCTGGCAGGGCGAACAAACCCTCGACGATTTCTGGCGCCGCGCACAACGGAGGCCAGACGGAGGACGTGTAGCAGACTCGGAATTTGACGGCCGACGGTAGATTTCCCTCGAGCAGATTATCTTCCAAATCCCTAGTGTTCATAAAGCAGCACAACACAATCAGGCATACTACATTTGATCTTCCATGGCTGCATTTTCATTTACATGTTTATAAATTTATTATCACTTACAGCGATTCCGAAGCGGCAATGTTACCAATTTCAGCCGGGATTGGGTCACTTGAACTATTTCCATGAAGTGATGAGCTGCTGAATGAAACAAAAGGTAAGTTTACCGAATAGCTTTACGAATTGTAAATAATGAGATAACTTACAGAGAGGTAACACGAAGCTGGCCAAATATAGCAGGAATTGATCCATTAATGTAATTCCCGGTGAGATCACTGAGAACTAAAAAACAAGTAGAGTTTATCATTATTCTCGTGGAGGAACAATTTTGTAACTATTTCTCAACATCACCGAAATTACCTTTTCTTAAAAGAAAAAATTACCTTTTCTTAAAAGAAAAAAACACTAAGACAAAAATGTATAGATTTTTCTTCGAGTGACAGTTCACTAAAAGAACTTTTAAAAAATGCGAAGATGGTTGAGTATTTGAAACATGTTGATATATAGATTCTGCATGTTTTAGTTCAATGTTTTTTCCTTTCTTTTATTCTCTGTTTTAGTTTAGTGTTAAGCGTGTTTTAGTTGCTGTTGCGTTTCTTTTTCATATTTCAACACTAATACCGTGCGACGTCGTTTTGGTGTGTGACGTATTGCATGAGTATAAATATCTGTTTTTTGCATGGTTGTACGGATATATGAAAAATGACACAATAGGAGAAAGTTTTCTCCCCAAAATCCGATCTCCATTTTTGATTCTTTCATGGTATCCAGAGCAGACGAGCTTGGGCGATCCAATTTTTGAAGCAAATTTCTGGCTAATCGGCATAGATCGAAGCTGATCTCTAGCTCACAAACTCCGATTCAACTCGCTTCCGTCAATGGCGCAGAAATCAACAGTCGACGCGATGCATGATCCTTTTGCACTTAGCACCTCCGATCATCCTGGACTGCTGTTAATTTCTCATCCGCTTTCTGGTAACAATTTTCTCTCCTGGAAAAGGTCGATTATGATAGCTTTGGGAGCTAAAACTAAGCTAGGATTCATTAATGGTGAAATTGAAAAACCGGATGAAAATAGTGAAGGATATGCTGTTTGGAAAAAGGTCGATTGGACAGTGTTGTCCTGGATTTTGAACTCATTGTCAAAGGACATAGCTGAATCCTTTGTTTATGCGGATACTTCAAAGGAATTATGGGAAGATATTTGTCAACGGTTTGGTGAAAATAATGGACCTTTGAAATATAAAATACAAAGGGAAATCTCTAACCACTGCCAAGGAAATAAGTCTGTCATGGAGTATTTTAATAAGTTGAAAAAACTTTGGGATGAATACAGTTGTGTAGCTCCTCTTCAGCTTTGCAATTGTGAAAAGAGGAAATTTGTGGTGCAGCAGGACTCTGAAACAAAGCTAATACAGTTTTTGATGGGACTTAATGATAGTTATGATAATCTTAAGAGTCAAATCATGCTCATTGATCCTCTACCTACAATAAATAGAGCTTACTCTATGGTGCTCTCAGCTGAAAGACAAAGGAATGTACAAATGGAATATGGGGAAAGAATTGATAATTCTGCTATGATTGCTAAGGTTGATGGATATGGGAGAAGTGCTGGGAATAATAATAGAGGAGGAAGAGGTGGCTACATGGGACAAGGATTGACAGGAGGAAGAGGCAGAGGCTATAGAATGACTAGAGAGGAAAAGGCAAAACTTCTATGTGATAAATGTGGTATGCATGGCCATACTATAGCTACTTGCTTTAAGGTGCATGGGGTCCCTGAGTGGTATAAGGAGTACAGAGAACAACAAGGGAAAACTTATGTGAACAATGCTGCTGCCTACCAAAATGATGAGAAACCAAGGACAGCAGAAGAAAGAAAGGATGTTGGAAATGGAAATGATCTGCATTCAGTGATACAACAGTTAAATGAATTGACAAGGTATATCAAGGATAAAGAAAAATCCTCAAGCAAGGTTGATTATGCTCAGTTTGTAAGTTTTACAGGAGATGAAGGGAATAATGTTCACTATGCATTGTCCATATTGGATGCTGACCATGAGAAGGAATGGATAATTGACACATGAGCAAGCAGGCATATTTGTAAGGACCAAAACCAAATGAGAAACTTGAGAGCAGTAAACAGTGGCATCACAGTATGTCTCCCAGATGGGAGCATGAAAGAAGTGCAGTGTAAGGGTGATGTGGTACTTGATGATAACATAACACTCCATGATGTACTCCTATTGCCATCCTTTAAATATAATCTAATGTCAGTCAGACAACTATGTGAGAGAGAGCATATGCAGTTTTCCTTTTCAGGCTCCAATTGTAATCTACAAAAGGAAGTGACAGGAGAAGTTGTGGGAACTGGAAAGTTAAAGGGAAGTCTATATATCTATGACAGGAAAACTCAAGGAAATGAGAAGGTGATTGAATGCAATATGTCAGTGGAAACCTGGCACAAATGCCTGGGCCATGCCTCCTTCAATGCCATGAAACACTTGAAGTTCCTAAAGGATAAATGTGATAAGAGGACTGAGAGGTCATTGCATACTTGTGATGTTTGTTTTAAAGCCAAGCAACACAGACTGCCCTTTCCAGTGAGTGACATACACACAAAGACCAGCCTTGAACTCCTCCATATGGACATATAGGGACCTTGCAGAGAAGAGGCTCTCACCAAAACACCTTATTTTCTGACTGTGGTTGATGATTACAGCAGGGGCACTTGGGTTTTCATGATGATGCATAAGTCCCAAGTAGGGAAGTTGGTCATTGGATTCATTAATATGGCTGAGACTCAATTTGGAAATACAGTCAAGAGGATTAGAACAGACAATGGGAAGGAGTTTCTTGAGAAAGAACTACATGAGTTTTACAGGATGAAGGGAATATTGCATGAAACTACTTGTGTTTACTCTCCACAGCAAAATGGAGTTGTGGAGAGGAAACATAGACACTTGTTGGAAGTAGGGAGAGCCTTGTTATATCAAGCTAACCTGCCTTTAGATTTTTGGCCATTTGCAGTACAGGCAGCTGCTTACATCATCAATAGAATTCCCACTGCAGTGCTGGGGTGGGAGACACCTTATAAGAGACTGTGCAAAGAGGAGCCAGATTACAAGAGAATGAAAATATTTGGCTGTTTGGCCTATGCAGCTAACACAAGACCTAACAAGTCAAAGCTGGATTCTAGAGGCAGAAAGTGCATATTCCTTGGTTATATTGCAGGAAAGAAAGGATATAATCTATATGATATTGAAGAAAAGGAGGTCTTCATTGCTAGAGATGTAATTTTTGTGGAAGAAATATTTCCTTTCAGTAAATGTTCATCAAAAGGAGAAGTTCTCCTGCCACAAAATGAGAATTTATGGCCATGTCCTCCACTTGAGGATGACAATGCTGAGGAGATCAATTCATTAACAAAGCCTACACCTTTGGAGCCACATGATCAGGGACTGAGAAGAAGTCTCAGAAACAGAAAGCCACCAAGTTGGCATGCATATTATATATGTGAGAACCCAGCCACTCAAGAAAATGATGAAGATACTGATCTAGTCATGTTCATGGGGAATATAAGTGTTGAGAAAGAACCAATACACTACAGTCAAGCTAGTAGACATCCAGCCTGGGTAAGTGCCATGAAAGCTGAACTTGATGCCTTAGAACAAAATCAAACCTGGGTGTTAACTACTCTACCAGCAGGAAAGAAGGCCATTGGTTCAAAATGGGTCTTTAAGATTAAAAGAAAACCAGATGGGAGTGTAGAGAGGTTTAAGGCACGGTTGGTAGCTAAAGGATACAACCAAGTGGAAGGGATTGATTTCTTTGACATCTTCAGTCCAGTGGCAAAGTTAGTAACTGTCAGAATCTTTATTGCTATAGCTACTATGCAAGGATGGGGACTGCATCAAATTGATGTCAATAATGCCTTCTTGCATGGGCATTTGACAGAGGAAGTCTACATGACACCACCACAGGGATATACTAAAGCAAAGCATGGCCAAGTATGTAAGCTACAGAAGAGCCTCTAAGGGCTAAAACAGGCATCAAGGGAGTGGAACAAGGAGTTAAGCACTAAGCTGTCCTCATTTGGTATGATGCAATCACCCCATGATCATTGTCTTTTCACTCTCAAGAAAGGTAACCAGTTCATGGCCATCTTAGTATATGTGGATGATGTTCTCTTGACCAGTAATGATGATGATCTTCTTGAGCAACTGAAACTCTTTCTAGATAAGGAATATACCATTAAGGATCTTGGCAAAGCCAGATATTTCTTGGGAGTAGAAATTCAGAAAACTCAAACTGGGACAACTCTCTCTCAAAGGAAGTACATCTTGGATATGCTAGGTGATTTGAATATGCTGGAGTGTCACACAATGGCTACTCCTTTACCTCATGGGATTAAGCTACAGGCAGAAGATGGCACACCATTGTGTAACCCAGAACAGTTTAGAAGGGTTGTGGGCAGATTGCTATATCTCAATTTAACTCGACCAGATATTACTTATGTTGTCCAACAATTATCTCAATTTGTTACTGCACCCCACTCCTCCCATTGGGATGTTGCCATGCACATCATGAAGTATTTAAAGGGCACAGCTGATTATGGGCTTCATTATCCTCAGAATGGTTCTTTTTCCCTCACTGCCTATTGTGATGCTGACTGGGCATCGTGCAAAGACACCAGAAGGTCAGTTACTGGTTACTATGTACAGCTGGGGGGGGTCTCTTATTTCTTGGAAGAGCAAGAAGCAACAAACTGTTGCCAAATCCACGGCTGAAGCAGAATACAGAGCCATGAGCTCGGTGGTTTCAGAACTACAATGGATCACCTTCATCTTGCATAGCTTATGTATTGAAGTGCCTTACCCTATCCTTCTCTGGTGTGATAATAAGGCGGCTCTTCATATTTCGGCCAATCCCGTGTTTCACGAGCGCACAAAACATTTAGAGATCGATTGTCACTATGTACGTGATAAATACAAGGACGGTTTTGTTGCACCGCAGTTCATCTCTTCTCGAGCTCAGTTGGCTGATTTGTTTACGAAGATCTTACCAGGCAAGCAGTTTCGAGAGTTGCTGTTCAAGTTGGGCATGGTTCACCCACGTCCAACTTGAGGGGGGGCTGTTGATATATAGATTCTGCATGTTTTAGTTCAATGTTTTTTCCTTTCTTTTATTCTCTGTTTTAGTTTAGTGTTAAGCGTGTTTTAGTTGCTGTTGCGTTTCTTTTTCATATTTCAACACTAATACCGTGCGACGTCGTTTTGGTGTGTGACGTATTGCATGAGTATAAATATCTGTTTTTTGCATGGTTGTACGGATATATTAAAAATGACACAATAGGAGAAAGTTTTCTCCCCAAAATCCGATCTCCATTTTTGATTCTTTCAAAACATGGGAAGAAATACTATTGTGAAAACTTACATCTCAACTAGATGAGTAAGGTTTACAAACTCCTCAGGCAACGGTCCCGTTAAATTAAATCCCCTCAATAGGCTGCAAATGAAAAAAAAGAGAAGTTAGGATCAAGATTTTGAAAAACAAAAGCTGCAAACTTTAGCTTGACACTATTATAGATAATTGAACTTTTCTTATAAAGAAGAATATGAGAACATGGCTTCCAAAAGGAGTATTTGGCACCAAAAGAACAAAAAAAAAAAAAAAAAA
>CACSLK010030184.1:14614656-14627424 GCA_902706635.1 Striga hermonthica | reverse complement strand
GCACTAGAGGGCCGCCAATAGGTCGGGCGCGCGCAGACACGGGCGCACGTAGGCGCAGCACAGCAGAGCGGGCACGCAGACACGCGCGCAGACACGGGCTGATACAGAAGTGGTCATCAACCCAGGTGAGTCGGAGGATGAGGATGGCGACGATCTCAACATATGGTTGAAGAACATGCTAGAGGAGCCTACAAATCTGATATACCGGCCATCATGTGTACGAGACTGGCCAAAAGGTGTTAGAGTTGGATACCTGGTGTTCCAATCGGATTGGATGTATTCTACTTATAAATACTATCTATTGGAATTATATTGTAAATAAGGCATTACGTTATCTTAAGAGTAAGCTTTTATCCTATAATCGCACTTAAGATAAAATCCATAAATCACTTATGGCTATAAGGTATGGTTGCGCATAGAGATGGTGATCGTGGAACATACCTTGAAAGTTGCGATTTTAAATACAGTTCCAAGTCGATGGATGTTTCGAGATGGGATATCGAATAATCCGAAAAAAGACTTGCACATAGTATGTACGCTTGTTGGACAAGAATGTTGCATTCCTTCAACATTAGCGTGGGACGCAAGTACATATATGTGAGTGCTTGTTAGAGAACAAGTTCACTGAACATGACCATATGAAAATTCTTAATGAAAGATTTGTCTTGTCGAATAAGTATTTTCATGTTACAATTGTACATGACTAATCCTTAGACTTGAGGCACGATGGTAACTTTGTGCATATTGTGTTCTACTTTGATTTATCCTTTTGGTTGCTAGCACAATCGTATAAAGGAATATTTTGGGTATTATATTAATATGTATGGAAGTTTGTCAGTGACCAACAAAGGATTCGACACTTATGAAAATAAATGAATTTCCTATGTGTTTCATAGTTGGTAATTCAAAGTCTTTGGCCAAGGCAGGATGTTTAGAGATTCATACACGAATTATTAAACTTGAAATGGAATCATAGTTATTAAATCAATTTGGGTTTCGACAATATCATACCCAAGATTTAATCGGAAATTGGATGTCGAAAGGATTTTACATGTATGGACTTGTAATCGAAATAGGTTTACTCGCTATTCACGTAATACTAGATTCATGCTACTTGCTAGGTGTTCCCATGATATGTGGGTTCTTGAATTAAGGGGTTAATTCAAGAATAAGAGTTAATATGATTAACTCAAATTACAAAGAGTTGTAAACCCACTATTAGTATTTATTGTGAACCTAAAAGGTCACACCAATGTTTGTATGAAGACCAATATTAGTATTTCTAAAGAGTTAGAATTAATTGACAAAATCTAATTTTGATTAGATGTCAATTATAGAAATATATTAAATTGATTAATTGGATTGATTAATTATATTTTGGATATTAATTTAGTGATTAGTGTAATTACTAAATTAATAGTTGGATTTTAAAATGGAATTTTAAAATTCAAATCCAAATAATAATATGATTATTATATGAGGAGAATATTAATATGATATATATGTTTACAAATGATTTTAAAAGAGTTTAAAATTATTTGTTTATTATTATTATTGATATTTAATATTGATTAAGAATTAAATAATAATAATAATATAATAATGAGAAAGATGAGATCTTACACATTATTATATTGTTGTAATAACTTGTAGAAATGATACAAGATATTTTAACATGTCTTGTGAAAATTATTCAAGTCATAAATTGTTATGGTTGAATTTATTTATCATTTCTTGTAAAAGTTATACAAGACATATATATATTTTATTACTAAAAATTTAGTATAAATATGGGCATGGTTGATGTTCATATTTGCTACGATTTGTGTTAACAATTTTACAAAGTGTTGAGAGCTAAAGAGTTAGTTTTTCAAGTGTTGTAATATCAAGAAAAGTTCTTGTAATTTTTTCCTCATAATATATATTTCTATACTAAGTTATAAAATCGAGTGAGTTCCTACTAGCGAAGGATCATCTCGGTGTTGGAATACAAGCGGTGGATACTCTTAGAGGGAAGACACGTGGATTCCTAAAGCGAGCAACCCGAAGCGATCGTTGTTCAAGCGGGAACCGATTTCCTCAACTACCGTCGTCTTTAAAGGAGTTCAAGACATATTAGGTAATATTTGATATTACTTGTAACAAATCAAAATTTGTATTATTACATGTTTTTAAAGATGACGATTTGTTAATTCTCCATATGTATATACGGGTTAAGTATTTAAGTGTTAAATACTTATTTTAAAAAATTTTAAATTCCGCTGCGTATAGCCTGTACGGTACAGGCGAACCCAACAGTGGTATCAGAGCCACGGTTATCATCTTTAAAAATAGATTTTGATTTGTTTAAGTTTATATGATAATTAAATGTTTATATGATAAACATATTAATTATCAAAATAAATAAAAAATTGATTTTTTAGCCACACGGGTCGTGTGACTATGTCACACGGGTCGTGTGGACACACATGATCCGTGTCCATGAGCCACACGGGTCGTGTGACTTAAGGAAAAATTTGATTTTTTCTTGCGGGTTTTTCACACGGGTCGTGTGATAGGATCACACGGGTCGTGTGGACTCACACGGGTCGTGTGACTTGTCACACGAGTCGTGTGACTTAATAATTTTTTTTTATTATGTTTTAATTCATTTGATGAATGGGATGATCATGAGCCTCATATTCAATATCATTGAATGTCTATTTTATTATTCAATGTGATTGAATGGTTGCCTTTTAATTCAATATGATTGAATGGTTTAATTTTTCAATAAGATTGAATGAATTTAATTTATCGAGACCTGCGAGTCTCTTGAGTTATGATTTATATAATTTTAAATTCTTGTATCGTTAGAGATTAGATCTAGGTGGAGACCGTTCGATGCAAAAGGCCCACGCTTGTGTGGGTAATTTTACAAGTTATAAAACTCGAAGGCCTACGCTTGTACGGGTAGATAAAAAAATTGTAACAGAAGTAGTTCTATTTATTTATTTTTATCACGTGCATAGGCATAAATCCATTTTGGCTCGAATGGATCGCATATGCAAGGTTATGATCATCCACCGTGTGCATGCATTAGATGTATGTTAGGTTTATTTATGCGTTGGTTTCATGCGATGGAAAATACGGTAAATAAACACACGTAAAGATGGTAAACGATGATATTAAGGAACCCCTAAAGAATTAATTTGATTAATTCATATCAAATCAGTAATGGATAAAAATAAGTTGGAACTTATTAATCCAGGCCTTCCATCAAAAGTAGACGACATGAGATACTACGATGTTTTATCACTGACCATGAGTCGTGGGGTGGTTTTGTATCGAAAGCTGTGATCCCTACTAAGTATAGTGATACTCGTGTCCTTTTTGTGTTGACCATGAGTCGTGGGACACTCTAATGGGCCGTTATCATGAATGTTTGATGGGTTTGATTTGACACTGAGTAATATATATGCAGTCATAAAATTGAGGTATATAAGGAAAGGTGAGGCAAAACATCTTGAAGGTTGTATAGAGATACAATTGTCAAAAGGTTGACTACCAGTATAAATGTTCCATGCGTACTCATAAAATTGGGATATGGAATATTTTTATTGGACTTCAAGCCCACTATGAAAATTAGATTTTCATAATTAAAATGGGTTTTAATTAAAATAGTGGGAGACATTTAATATTAAAGACCTAATGTTAAATGAATATAAATTCCATAGTCTAACTATTTTCTGCTTCGTTTGTTGTTTTGTAGATCAATCTACGAAAATGGCTAAAAATCCAATCGCAAGTATACTAGAACAAAACAAATTAACTGGACCCAACTTTAACGATTGGCTAAGGAACCTAAAAATTGTTTTTCAGTCTGAGAAAATGGAATATGTACTGGACAGAGCCCCTCCTCCTCCACCAGAGGATCAGACATCTGATGAGTATGGAGAGTATTTACGTCATACAAATGACAATCTCCAGGCTCGGTGCTACATGTTAGCATCTATGTCTAATGAGTTGCAGAGACAGAACGAATTGTTAAATAATGCTTCTGAAATACTCCTTCACTTACAAGAGCTGTATGGTGATAGGACGCGGCAGATTAGATATCAGATATCTAAGGAACTTTTCAGGTGACGTATGACCGAGAACTCTTCAGGTCATGATCATGGGCTGAAGATGATAGCTCTTGTGGAAAGACTTTCGTTCCTTGGAGTCATTATGGATAATGAACTCTATGTGGATCTCATGCTGCAATCTCTGCCACCGTCATTTGACAGCTTTGTCGTTAACTTTAACATGCATAATATGGAGACTTCTCTGCCAGAATTAATGAACATGTTAAAGACGGCTGAATCCACAATTAAAAAGGATAAGCCGATGCTTCTTGTTGGATCCACTTCCAAAGCGAAGACCTTAAAGTCTAAGAAAAGGAAGGGGAAGGGAAAGGTTCCCAATAAACCCAGCAAGAAGGCAAATAACGATAAAAGGAAGAACAAAGAAAAGGTTAATCCTCAGTCTAATCATGAATGTTATCATTGGGGTAAAACTGGGCACTGGAAGAGGAACTACAAGGAGTATCTTGCAAGCCTGAAGAGTTCAGGTATTTATTTTGTTGAAGTTAACTCATCAGTTAATGATTCTTCTTGGGTGTTAGATACCAGCTGTGGTTCACATATTTGCAATGATTTGCAGATGATGGCAAAAAGTAACATGCTAGAACCTGAAAAAAAATCCTAAGGATGGGCAATGGGGCAAGAGTTGCTGCCAAGGCAATTGGGACTGTTTATCTAGCATTTAATGATGGTGTAAATATTTGCCTTACAGATTGTTTGTATGTTCCGGACATTATAAGAAACATTATCTCTATTCCAGTATTGGATAAAGAGGGTTTTAAGTTTGTTATTGAAAATGGAAAGTGTTCTATTTTTAAAGATACAACTTTTATATATTCCGGAAATTTTACAAATGGATTATAAACCATTACACCACAAAGTCTCATCCTAACTATTCAACAAAATAAAAGGAAATTAGATAATCATAGTTCATTCACAATTTGGCATGCTAGATTGGGTCATATATCTGAAAAGAAGATTCAAAAATTGGGACCAAAACACGACCTTAGGGGCGAGGAAAGGTTGCCTACTTGTGAGTCATGTCTTAAAGGTAAAATGACAAAATCACCATTTGTTGGACAAGTAGAGCGAGCTAAAGGTCTGTTAGATTTAATCCATACAGATGTTTGTGGACCACTAAATGTTAGTGCCAAGGGGAACTACCACTATTTCATAACCTTTATTGATGATTATTCACGGTATGGATATGTTTACCTATTGAGGTACAAATCAAAGTATTTGAAAAGTTCAAAGAATTCAGAAATGAAGTGGAGAAACAAATTGGTCATAGTATTAAAGTTCTTCGATCGGATCGAGAAGGTGAATACTTGACTAATGAGTTTCTTGATTATTTAAGAGATAATGGGATTATTTCACAGTTGACACCTCCTGGAACTCCACAACTCAATGGGGTTTCAGAAAGGAGGAATCGAACATTGTTAGACATGGTTCGATCAATGATGAGTTCCACTAGTTTACCTCTTTCATTCTGGGTCTATGCCTTAGAAACAGCAGCACATATTTTGAATAGAGTGCCAAGTAAAGCTGTGCCTAACACACCTTATAAGATATGGTGTGGCAAAACACCCTCGTACAAGTATTTACGAGTATGGGGTTGTATTGCTTATGTGAAGCAGTTAGTGGGAGATAAGTTGGATATGAGATCCATCTTATGTAAATTTCTGGGGTATCCAAAAGAGTCTATTGGATACTATTTCTATGATCCCTCTGAACAAAAGGTGTTTGTTTCGAGGAATGTTGTTTTCTTAGAGGAAGAGTTTCTCTCAAAGAATAGCGGAGTTGTAGAACTTAATGAAGAACCACAACAAATTCCACAAGTTACCACAAATAACATACCAGTAGAGACTGGACCATCTGAAACACAACCTCTTCGGAGATCCACAAGGGTTTCTAGGGCACCTAAGAGGCTGTACCTATTGTTAGAGAACAAAGAAGAGAGACTCCTTTTGGATAATGATCCAATAAGCTATGATGAGGCAATGTCGGACATTGACTCAGATAAATGGCAAGAAGCTATGCAATCCGAAATGAACTCCATGTATTCAAATAAGGTATGGACCTTGGTTGATCCACCACAGTGTATAGTACCCATAGGTTGTAAATGGGTTTACAAGCGAAAACGTGGTGTAGATGGAGAAGTGAATACTTTTAAAGCAAGACTGGTTGCTAAAGTTTATAATAAAAAACAAGGAGTTGATTATGAGGAAACTTTTTCACCAGTAGCAATGCTTAAATCCATTCGGATATTGCTTGCTATAGCTGCGTATTATGACTACGAGATATGGCAAATGGATGTGAAAACTGCCTTTCTTAATAGAAACATTAAGGAAGACATTTATATGAAACAACCAGAGGGTTTCATATCCAGTGGGAGCGAACAAATGGTTTGTAAGCTTCAAAGGTCCATTTAAGGACTTAAACAAGCTTCGAGGAGTTGGAACATTCGGTTTGATGAAACGATCAAAATGTTTGATTTTCATAAGAACCTGGATGAACCATGTGTTTACAAGAAGGTTAATGGGAATGCAGTTGCCTTTGTTGTACTCTAAGTTGATGATATCTTACTCGTTGGGAATGATGTAGGGATGTTGCAATCAACACGGACATGGTTGTCAAAACAATTTTCCATGAAAGATTTGGGAGAAGCATCTTTTATCCTTGGGACAAAAATCTATAGAGATGGATTTAAAAGGATGATTGGACTATCCCAGTCAATGTACATAAATAAGGTGCTAAAACGGTTTAGCATGGAAGAATCCAAACGTGGATATATTCCAATGAGTCATGGGGTTTCACTTTCTAAGACGATGTCTACAAAGACACCTGAAGAAAGAGAACAGATAAGTCATATCCCTTATGCATCAGCTATTGGTAGCATTATGTATGCGATGTTATGTACAAGACCTGATGTGGCTTATGCACTTAGTGTAACGAGCAGATATCAGTCTAATCCAGGTGAAGAACACTGGAAAGCGGTTAAGATAATCCTTAAGTACTTAAGAAGGACTAAGGATATCTTTATGGTGTATGGAAATGGAGAACTGAAACTAGAAGGCTTTAATGATTCTGGTTTTCAGTCGGATAAAGATGACTTTATCCATGTCTGGTTACTTTTTACTCTGAATGGAGCAGCGGTTAGTTGGAAAAGTTCTAAACAAGAAACAATTGCTGACTCTACGACAGAGGCTGAATATATTGTTGCATCTGATGCTGCAAAAGAAGCTATTTGGATAAGGAACTTGGTTTGATGTAGTACCATCTGTTGTTGATCCAATAATGATTTATTGTGATAACAATGGGACTATTGCGCAAGCAAAGGATCCAAGATCTCATCAAAGATCCAAGCACATTATGAGACGATACCATTTGATTAGAGAAATCATTGGTAGAGGCGACGTCGTGATGGAGCGAGTCGACTCAACAGAAAATATTGTAGACCCCTTAACTAAGCCCTTATCACAGAAAGTGTTTGAAGGACATCTTGAGAAGATGGGTCTGAAATACATGAGTGATTGGAACTAGGGCAAGTGGGAGATTGTTAGGGTTGGATACCCGACGTTCCAATCGGATTAGATGTATTCTACTTGTAAATACTATCTATTGGAATTATATTGTAAATAAAGCATTACTTTATCTTAAGAGTAAGCTTTTATCCTATAATAGCACTTATCCCTAAATCACTTATGGCTATAAAGTATGGTTGCGCATAGAGATGGTGATCGTGGAACATACCTTGAAAGTTGTGTTTTCAAATACAGTTCCAAGTCGATGGATGTTTCGAGATGGGATATCAAATAATCCGAAAAAAGACTTGCACATAGTATGTACGCTTGTTGGACAAGAATGTTGCATTCCATCAACATTAGCGTGGGACGCAAGTACATATATGTGAGTGCTTGTTAGAGAACAAGTTCACTGAACATGACCGTATGAAAATTCTTAATGAAAGATTTGTCTTGTCGATTAAGTATTTTCATGTTACAATAGTACATGACTAATCCTTAGACTTGAGGCATGATGGTAACTTTGTGCATATTGTGTAATACTTTGATTTATCTTTTTGGTTGCTAGCACAATCGTATAAAGGGATATTTTGGGTATTACATTAATATGTATGGAAGTTTGTCAGTGGCCAACAAAGGATTCGACACTTATGAAGATAAATGAATTTCCTATGTGTTTCATAGTTGGTAATTCAAAGTCCTTGGCCAAGGCAGGATGAATAGAGATTCATACACGAATTACTAAACTTGAAATAGAATCATAGTTATTAAATCAATTTGGGTTTCGACAATATCATACCCAAGATTTAATCGGGAAATTGGATGTCGAAAGGATTTTACATGTATGGACTTGTAATCGAAATAGGTTTACTCGCTATTCACGTAATACTAGATTCATGCTACTTGCTAGGTGTTCCCATGATATGTGGGTTCTTGAATTAAGGGGTTAATTCAAGAATAAGAGTTAATATGATTAACTCAAATTACAAAGAGTTGTAAACCCACTACTAGTATTAATTGTGAACCTAAAAGGTCACACTAATGTTTGTAGACCAATATTAGTATTTCTAAAGAGTTAGAATTAATTGACAAAATCTAATTTTGATTAGATGTCAATTAAAGAAATATATTAAATTAATCAATTGGATTGATTAATTATATTTTGGATATTAATTTGGTGATTAGTGTAATTACTAAATTAATAGTTAGATTTTAAAATAGGATTTTAAAATTCAAATCCAAATAATAATATGATTATTATATGAGGAGAATATTAATATGATATATATACGTTTACAAATGATTTTAAAAGAGTTTAAAATTATTTGTTTATTATTATTATTGATTTTTAATATTGATTAAGAATTAAATATAAATAATAATATAATAATGAGAAAGATGGGATCTTACACATTATTATATTGTTGTAATAACTTGTAGAAATGATACAAGATATTTTAACATGTCTTGTGAAAATTATTCAAGTCATAAATTGTTATGGTTGAATTTATTTATCATTTCTTGTAAAAGTTATACAAGACATATATATATTTTATTACTAAAAATTTAGTATAAATATGGGCATGGTTGATGTTCATATTTGCTACAATTTGTGTTAACAATTTTACAAAGTGTTGAGAGCTAAAGAGTTAGTTTTTCAAGTGTTGTAATATCAAGAAAAGTTCTTGTAATTTTTTCCTCATAATATATATTTCTATACTAAGTTATAAAATCGATTGAGTTCCTACTAGCGAAGGATCATCTCGGTGTTGGAATACAAGCGGGGGATACTCTTAGAGGGAAGACACGTGGATTCCTAAAGCGAGCAACCCGAAGCGATCGTTGTTCAACCAGGAACCGATTTCCTCAACTACCGTCGTCTTTGAAGGAGTTCAAGACATATTAGGTAATATTTGATATTACTTGTAACAAATCAAAATTTATATTATTACATGTTTTTAAAGATGACGATTTGTTAATTCGCCATATGTATATACAGGTTAAGTATTTAAGTGTTAAATAATTGTTTTAAAAAATTTTAAATTCCGCTGCGTATAGCCCGTACGGTACAGGCGAACCCAACAAAAGGATGTGGTCCGAAGTTAAAGATGAAGTCTAAGAAGCACAAGGCCAAGCAAGCTCGAAGGAAATGCAAAGCCAAGGCAAAGGAAAAGAAGTGTTGGTGTAAGCCTTGCGCGAGGAAGAGACGAGCATGGAAGATGGAGGCTAAAAGGCGAGGTAATAAATGATGGAGGATGGTTGGATATGGCGAGCTGGTGATTGCAATGATGGTAAGTGTGTTGAAGGTTGGGACCCGTGGTACGAGCCAAGGCCATCGGGCGAGCACTTGGAGTCAGGTGGCGACAAGGGTGCGAGCACGAGCAAAGAACGCGCATCGTGCCTTGATGCGCGCAGGTGGTCGAGTGATCACGCAAGAGATGGGGCGGTGCGCGGATGCACGGTTGACGGTGGAGGCGCATGGTCGCAGGGCGAACGCGAGAAAGGCCTCGGGGAATCGAGCGTAGGCGGCAACGCGCAAGTGACGCGCGGCAGACTTGAGGCGCGCGGAGTTCGCGGAGGTGGGGTGCACGCGGAAGAAAGCCGTGACCTAGCGGGCATAGGAATGGCGGGCGTGGGCGCACACGCGCAGGAGATGCACGATGAGGACGCGAAGCGTGCATGGGCACACGAGTGGGACAGCAGCGCGGGCGCATGCCTATGCGCGATACGCGTAGACGAGGAGGGTATGCACGCGCAGGCGGGACGCGACAGTGGAGAAGCGCGCGCAACAGCATGCTCGTGTGAAGGGCGCGCGCAAGACCTAGTCGCCGAAGGACTAGGCGAGTATGGCGGTGACGTGTACGACGCGGTGCATGCAAAATAAGGCGTGAGGCATGTGAGGCGGCTAAGGGATTTATGCACAAGCTTCTAGATTTATTTGGAGTGCAAGACAAGTAATTAGGAGATCTAGTAGATTTAGGATTTTATGGTAGTAGGATATTTACTTACCTTAGGATTTAAAATTTTATTGTTTAATTAGTTTCCTAGTAAGATTAGAACTAGAGGTAACTAGTACCTATAAATACCCCATGTACCCATCATTATTTTTTTGTCTTGAATTGAGTATTGAATTGGTGAGCCAATTGGGAGGGGAACTTTATGTTCTAACGTGTGATAAACAAGGACGTTAGTGCGTGTTTACATACAGTGTCGGAGAGAAGGCCGTTAGAGAGTCTTGAAGTCACAGTATCTAGGAGAAGGCCCTGAGTGCGTCTGTTAGATACACCTATCGTGAGTAATCGAAGGCCCTGAGTGCGCGATTATTCACAACCCAAGTATAGACAAAAATCCGATCCGTCATCATTGGTGCTTTCATTGAGAGGTGTTGATCGAATCTTTGTCTATCCTATCTTTTTCTTTTTTTCGGTTTGCCTTTTGCCTTCTTTTTTTGGTTCGATTTTTGTTCTTTTTTTAGGGTTCAAATTTTGTTCGAATTATCCCTTTATTTTTCAAAAATTTGAGTCTTAAAAAAAAGTGTCATCATGTTAGTCTTTTGTTATTTTTTCCTAGAGTCTAAATATATATATATATATATATATATATATATATATTTCGGTTTTGTTCGAAGTTATTCAAAGAGTCAAAAAAAAAAAAAATGTCTTAGCCACCAATGGATGAGTTAGATTGGGAAGATCTTGAGATGTTGGAAGATTTGGAAAGAGAGCTCACACCATGGAAGAAAACATATCTAGATGAGCTTCATGAGCGAAGGAATATAAAAGAATATGAGCGACAACACGTAGAAGCCCGATAAGCTATGGTGATCGATGCAAAAGACCGTGAAGATGAAGGTGCACTAAATTTTCTAATCCTTGAGGACAAAGAAAGTCTTGAAGAGGAGGGGAATGATATGGAAGTAGTCATCAACCCAGGCAAGTCGGAGGATGAGGATGTCGACGATCTCAACATATGGTTGGAGAACATGCTAGAGGAGCCTACAAATCCGATATACCGGCCATCATGTGTACGAGACTGGCCAAAAGGATGTGGTTCGAAGTTAAAAGTGAAGTCTAAGAAGCACAAGGCCAAGCAAGCTCGAAGGAAACGCAAAGCCAAGGTAGAGGAAAAGAAGTGTTGGTGTAAGCCTTGCGCGAGGAAGAGACGAGCATGGAAGATGGAGGCTAAAAGGCGAGGTAAGCAACAGATGGAGGATGGTTGGATATGGCGAGCTGGTGATTGCAATGATGGTAAGTGTGTTGAAGGTTGGGACCCGTGGGACGAGCCAAGGCCATCGGGCGAGCACTTGGAGTCGGGTGGCGACAAAGCACGAGCAAAGAACGCGCATCGTGCCTTGATGCGCGCAGGTGGTCGAGTGATCACGCAAGATATGGGGCGGTGTGCAGATGCACGGTCGACGGTGGAGGCGCATGGTCGCAGGGCAAATGTGAGAAAGGCGCCGGGAAATCGAGCGTAGGCGACAACGCGCAAGTGACGTGCGGAGTTCGCGGAGGTGGGGTGCACGCGGAAGAAAGACGTGACCTAGCGGGCATAGGAATGCCGGTCGTGGGCGCACACGCGCAGGAGACGCACGACGAGGACACGAAGCACGCATGGGCGCGCGAGTGGGACAGCAGCGCGGGCGCATGCCTATGCGCGATAGCCATAGACGAGGAGGGTATGCATGCGCAGGCGGGACGCGATAGGGTAGAAGCGTGCGCAACAACGTGCGCGTGTGAAGGGCGCGCGCAAGACCTAGTCGCCAAAGGACTAGGCGAGCATGGCGGTGACGTGCGCGACGCGGCGCGCGCAAAGTGAGGCGCGAGGCACGTGAGGCGGCTAAGGGATTTATGCGCAAGCTTCGAGATTTGTTTGGAGTGCAAGACAAGTAATTAGGAGATCTAGTAGATTTAGGATTTTATGGTAGTAGGATGTTTACTTACCTTAGGATTTAATATTTTATTGTTAAATTAGTTTCCTATAAGATTAGCACTAGAGATAATTAGTACCTATAAATACCCCATGTACCCATCATTATTTTATGTCTTGAATTGAGTATTGAATTGGTGAGCCAATTGTGAGGGGAACTTTATGTTCTAACGTGTGATAAACAAGGTCGTTAGTGCGTGTTTACATACAGTGTCGGA
>CACSLK010030184.1:14552686-14601279 GCA_902706635.1 Striga hermonthica | reverse complement strand
GAATATTATGACCTGAAAATGCAATCACTGCACGATGAACATGACAAGACCGTGGCGGGCGCGCCGTGCGCCGCCGACGGCTATACGCCGTCTGCCGGCCGAAATACCTTTTTCTTCGGCAACTTCAGAACAACTGAACATGCACATTAATATGAAGAAATTTAGGATACAAACACACGGCTGAACATGAATATTACTGAAAGCAACAAGACTCGGGCTGCGGCCGCCCGTGGCCATGCGCGATAGGCGCTGGCGACGGCTTGGGCCCTTTTTATCGACAAAACTCATTTTGCTTCGACAAAACTGAACTTAGTGAACATGAAATCAGTTAAACTGAACATTTAAACGTTAATGGTTTGAGAGTTGCCGGGAAAAATCGAAAGTTACTCGGTCATGATCTTTCTTAAACATAATCGGACTTAGGCACGGTTTTCTTAAAAATTTTCGAATATAATCTGAACATTAACCTTAACATGACCTCAGAAATTAGACTACCAGGTAAAGAAGAGGTTACCTCTTAACTCGCTCGACTGAATTCGAAAACTAGGGCGACTCCTTATCTTGCGTGCGCGTCCGGTGCTTATGTTCTTCACTAGCCGTGCGATTTTGATGGGATATTAGGGAAGATTGTTTGCTGAAAATGGTGGTATACTTAAGAACAATTATGCTGAAGTTGCTATAGGAAAATTGGGGGAAAAATTTGGCTTAAGTCCCCTTTTTATATATATGGCCGTGAGGGAGAGGGAGATGAGGTAGCCAAGGCGTGGCACCCTCCCCTACTTGACATTTGCTAACAATTAAGAGAGATTATAGATGACTCATCACCTTCATAATTTGCCACGTTTTGTGCTAATGTGAGGAGGAAAATTAATTTCCCTAACTTAAGGAATGCTACGGCTATTACAAGAATTTGGGAGATTTTTAATTACACAAGGTCCAAACCGTACGGCCTTAGTATAAACTTAGGGCTAATTTACCTTAACTCACGGCTTATGGCTTAATTGTGTGATTAATTCACTAATTAATCACTACTTATGTTTAATTATTTAATTAAATATAATACTTAATTACCAAAATTATTTCGAACGTATACGGTACGTCGAAAATAAATTTCGGTAATCCTGACTGAAAATAATTAATTCCGACAATAATAATCGCTAATGTTATTATATCGGAACTAAAACATAATTTACACCGATAAAATATCGGGATATTACAATCCTCCCTCCTTACAAAATTTCCGTCCCCGGAAATTCAAAACATCGCTGAAATACATGAACTATGTACATAGGCTAGGAAATATGTACATCAAAACTGAAAATCTGGGAAACGAGCGCGAATGTCAGACTCTTCCTCCCAAGTAGCTCCGTGGCGATCCCACTGAATGCGCACGAGGGGAATATCTCGCTTCCAGAGCCGACGGACCTGACGGTCTAGTACAGCTACCGGTCGCTCCTCGTACGTAAGATCTGACTGAACCTGAATATCCGTATGAGGGATGACATGATCGGGGTCGCACACGTACTTACGTAACATCGATGCGTGAAATACATTATGAATGCCTGATAACTCGGGAGGTAGGGCTAGACGATACGCGACCTCGCCTACTCGTTCGAGAACTTCGAACGGACCGATGAAACGAGGGTGCAGCTTCCCTTGCTTTCTGAATCGCACAACTCCGCGAATCGGACGAACTCTGAGAAAGGCTGGCTCGCCAACCTCGAACTGAATGTCTCGTCGATGATGATCGGCGGAAGATTTCTGTCGACTCTGAGCTGTCCTAAGTCTCTGCCGGATCAACTCGACCTGCTCCGCTGTCTCCTCGATCATCTTAGGACCGAGTACTCGCCGCTCTCCGACGTCGTCCCAATAGAGAGGGGAACGACACTTGCGACCGTAAAGTGCTTCGTAAGGAGCCATCTGAATGGAGGAATGATAGCTGTTTTTATATGCGAACTCGGCGTACGGCAACAGTGACTCCCACTTAGCACCCCTGTCAACAAACAAAGCGCGAAGCATATCCTCAAGTGTCTGAATAGTCCTCTCTGACTGACCGTCCGTCTCCGGATGGTAGGCTGAACTGAACTCAAGCTTCGTGCCCATCGCCTCATGTAAGCTGTGCCAGAATCGACTGACGAATCTGGGATCTCTGTCTGATACAATAGTGACGGGCACTCCATGGAGTCGGATGATCCCACGGGTATATATCTCAGCCAACTTGTCCAGAGACATCTTCATCGAAACGGGTAAGAAATGAGCGACCTTGGTCAATCTGTCGACCACGACCCAGATAGCGTCGTGATGTTCAGACGACTTCGGTAATCCCGTAACGAAATCCATAGTGACTTCCTCCCACTTCCACCTCAGAATTGGCAGTGGCTGCAGGAGGCCAATCGGACTCTGATGTTCGGCTTTGACTTGCTGACAGGTAAGACACCTCTTGACGAACTCGGCGACGTTTTTTCTTCATGCCTCGCCACCAGAACGACCCTTTCAGGTCGTGATACATCTTCGTGCTCCCGGGATGGGCCAGATAGGGTGCGGTATGTGCCTCTGATAGAATCTCCTTCCGCAACGCCTCGACCTTTGGGACCACGATCCTGCCTCTGAACTCCAAGGCACCATCGGTACCTAACTGAAAATCCTGGATGCCTCCGGCGCGAACCTTGGCCTTCATGACACGAACAAGCTCGTCAGAAGCCTGCTCTCGCCGGATTCTCTCTCTCAGTGTCGGCTGAAGCTGCATAGTACTGACACTGGCACTGATACTCCCCGAGACAGCTATGGGAAGTGCATCGATCGCCTGAAGCTGCATCCGGGCAAACTCATGAATCAACGGGCTCTGCTGCGTAATGACGTACGTCAAGTCACCCTTCACCTTTCGGCTTAGGGCATCCGCGACGACGTTCGCCTTTCCCGGATGATACTGAATAGAGCAATCATGATCCTTAACCAGTTCGAGCCAACGGCGCTACCTCATATTAAGCTCCTTCTGCGTGAAGATATATTGCAGGCTCTTATGATCTGTGAAAATCTCGCAGCGTCCGTCGTAAAGATAATGTCGCCAGATCTTCAGAGCGTGAACGACTGCTGCTAACTCCAAGTCGTGCGTAGGATAGTTCTGCTCATGAGGCTTAAGCTGACGTGAAGCATACGCAACGACCTGTCCGTCCTGCATAAGGACACATCCCAAGCCCTGTCTCGAAGCATCGCTGAAGATAGTGAAACTCCGAGAAGGATCGGGAATAGTCAACACCGGTGCTGAAGTTAATCTCTTTTTGAGCTCCTGAAAGCCCGCCTCACATCGGTCAGTCCATTCGAACTTCACAGACTTCCTCGTCAGCTGGGATAGAGGGAGGGCGATTTTGGAGAAGCCCTCGATGAACCTGCGATAAAAACCAGCTAAACCGAGAAAACTGCGAACCTCGGACGGACTCCTCGGTGTCGACCAGTTCTGAACGGCTGAGACCTTCGAAGGATCCACCCCGATACCTGCCTGAGTAATCACATGACCCAGAAAGGATACTCGCTGGAGCCAGAACTCGCATTTGGAGAATTTGGCGTACAACTTTTCTCGTCTGAGGGTTTCAAGAACCATCCTCAGATGCTCCTCGTGCTCCTTCTGGCTCTTTGAGTAGATAAGGATATCGTCAATAAAGACAATAACGAACTGATCGAGGTAGGGATGGAAAATACGGTTCATGAGGTCCATGAAAACAGCTGGCGCATTGCTGAGACCGAAAGGCATGACAACGAACTCGTAATGGCCGTAACGAGTCCTGAAAGCGGACATGGATATAAAATAATTAAGAGAAGGTTTATATCCATGTTTGAAAGGTCATGTAGTAATCATGTCGTTCGGTCCATGTTTAATGTCATAAGTGCAATCAGAGGTGCTATATAAGCCCTCCCGAGCCAAATTAATATCTAGCCGAACACTCCCGAGCAATTATTGTGTTTTCGGTCTTTATATGTCATATTATGTTCAGTCATGTCATCGTTACTGGAAATAGTCGTCGGACGGCCGGCGAAGGGCCGACCGTGGGGCCTGCCCGCACGTAGTAGTGCAGTGCCGCCGGTAGTGGCCTGCGACCATGCGGCAGCACGCGTACGCTCAGCGGTGCGTCGTGCATAACCATGTCGTAGTGCCCAGTAACGTGCCGCTAGCGGAAGTGCACGTTGCGCATGCCAGTCACGCCGGCAGCATGCAGTCAGCCACGTGCGTACTCCTGCAGCGTGCAACGAGCGTGGGCAGCGTGATACAGAAGGGGGTGTTAGCACTTGCGGAGCTAGTGAAATTGGGAAGCTAATATGCAAAAGTGGCGCATCGTTCCTTGATGCGCGCGGTAGGGCGAAGCACACGCGGGTGACGACGGGTTCACGCGAATGCGCCGTAGGCGATTTTTGCGCGGGCGGTAGCTGGGACGCGCACGAGAGGAATGGGAGAAGCGGGGCGCGAACGGGTGGGCGCGAGTGGCCAGCGGACGCACGAGACCTAGTCCTCGCGGAACTAGGCATGGCGAAGGAACGGCGCGCACGCGTAGGCGCGACGCGGCAGGGGTGTGATGCGCGAGATGACGCGCGCGTGTGGGGCAGCGCGCGGGACGCCGAGCGCAACTAGGAGTAGGCGACCGAAGGGCGCGCACACAAAGGCGGTCGAGGAGTGCTAAGGCGGCGAAGGGTTTGGGAAGGATTTGGAGCATTCTAGAATTGTTTGGAGTGCAAGACAAGTAATTAGGAGATCTAGTAGATTTAGGATTTTATGGTAGTAGGATATTTACTTACCTTAGGATTTAATAATTTATGGTTTAATTAGTTTCCAAGTAAGATTAGCACTAGAGGTGCTGATCGAATTTTTGTCTATCCTATCTTTTTCTATTTTTTTTTCGGTTTGCCTTTTGCTAAGGGACCAAATTTCTCTTCTTTTTGGTTCGGTTTTTTTGTTCTTTTTGGGGGTTCGAATTTTTTTTAATTTTTACCCATAATTTTCGAATTTGAGTCTTAAAAAAAAGTGTCATGTTAGTCTTTTTTTATTTTTTCATAGAGTAAAAAAAAAAAAGGATCATGATGTCAAACCGTGAAAGAATTCAAGTGTTGGAAGACAACATGAAGATAATTGGTGATAGCCAGCATGTCACCAACGAGAATTTGGAGAGGATTGAGCTGATGGTCCAAGACTTGGCCGGGCAGCTCACACGCATGCACACGCGACGAAGGAGACGTCATGATACAAGGTCCACGGCGACAAGCACCAGGACCAAGCACGAAGACAATCGCTGATCGAGGGGTACACGCGCATCGCGCGCGGACCACCATGACGAACGACGACGGCCAGAGAAATACGCACACCATCACCAGAGGCGCGAAGAGGACTACGACCAGCAGTCGTGCGCATCGTACGCGTCGCGGGCCACACGCGATGAACGCCAGGCGCAACGCGACAACCACAGGCACAACTATCAATGCTATAAGGACGAGGATCGGTGACCACGTGAAGGACGCGATAACCGACGCCACGATCGCGATGAACATCAGGACGAACGGGAAAGTACACGACCGAAATTGTTATGCCCACATTCACGGGAACAGATCCGGATGCATGGTTGAGTCGAGCTGTGCAATTCTTTGAGATCAATGACGTTCCAAGGTATGAAAGAGTTCAAATTGCTGCTTATCATCTTGATGGAGAAGCAAACGTATGATGGCAATGGGTTTTGCACAAGAACCATGGTGAGCATATGCGTTGGAGAGATTTTGAAAGGGAACTCATAATTGATTATTTAAATTTGATAAATTGATTATTTAAGATTGTTAAATTCTACAAAAGTGATAAAACCGAGTTTTAGTTATTATACCTCACAATGCTTAAAAATGAGTGGTTTGGGGATACATCAGCTTAAGAAGTAAAGAAACAATGGACCAACCGGTTAGGATCTAAAGCTTTGGGTCGGATCTGATGGTTCGGGTCGGAAATTGTGCAGCTGGGAGAGAACTGGTCACCGTGAACAGTAGCTGCGGGCGGAGCTGCTTTTTCCGGAGAGTTTGAACCCAGGGTTCATTGAGGCGAGCTACGTCTGGCTTTTCTTGCCGGAGCTGCAGAAGGTCTCGTCAAGGAAAGCTGGAGGAAGGTCGCTGGGAGCTTGCTGACGGGAGCTGTCGGCAGACAGACGCCGTGAACAGTAGCTGCAGGCGGAGCTCGCATTTTTCGGCAGCCTGGTGGTGAGCAGCGGCGAGGATGAGGTGGCGTCGAAAATAGCGTCTGTATGAAAGCTTGGCTGCGGGAATGGTGCAGCTGAGGTCGCGCTCACTGTGGCTAGTCGGGAAAAGCACGGAGGTGAGCTGAGAGAGGCACGTCGGTGGCTGAGCAGCGGTTTTCTGACAGGGCTGAGGGTGGTTGCGAGCAGGAGTTGAAGTGCTCGTGAGTGACACGCGTGGACAAGCTGGGGAGGCGTGTGGAGGCTGGGCTCGCGTTTTTCCGGTGGCTAAGGTCGGAGTGGTGCGTGGAGGTTCGCCTATTGCGGCGGTCTGGCCGGAAAGCGGAGGTGTTCGCCGGAGATGGCTCAAGCCATGTTGAAGGTGGAAGAAGCTTCTTTTTCTTGGTGTTTTGAAAGTGGGTTTGATTTTAAGGCTAGATCTTGAAAAAGAGCTAAGACATCTTGTAGATTTTTGTATAAGATCTTGGAAAATGAGGATGAAATGTTTGGATCTTGAATTTTGCAAAAAAGATGATGATGATTAGTAATTTTGTAGGCTAGGGCTTGATGTTGGGAAAAGAGGGAACATCAATATATAGAAAAAAAGATAAGCTTAGGGTTTGTTCTTGTTGGGCCTAAAATCGGGCCTACAATTACTAAAGTTGGGCTAGAAGTGTTACTCGAATTGGGCTCGACAAATAAATTCGACTTGGGCTGAATAATTACTAGACTAAACTTAGAAATATAATTGGTCGGTTAATTAAAAATGTGACGGCTTGTCGTACTAATTTCGACTTAGGCCGAAATTAAATATTGGGCCCGAAATTAAAATACTACGAGGGCTCGATATTTAAAATATCGCTTGGTCTTGAAAATTACTTCGACTACTCGAATTAAAAATGGGCCAGCTATAATTACTTGGATTCTCAAAATTAATTGGGCTCGAATAATCAAATTATCCGGCTTCGGTTTACTTAAATAAAATTTTGACTTTAATAATTAAAGTCGAATGAATTATTCATGGCTTAGACTTTTATACTAATTATTTAATTTAATGCAAATAAATATAATAAATGCATCAAACTTAGAAAATTAATATTTATGGAAATATAGTCGAGCTCCATAAATAGTAATATAAAATCTGGGCGTTACAAGCGTCTTCCAGCATGACTTGCCAAAGAAAGAAAAGGATCCCGGAGGCTTTGTGATCACTATGGCCTTCGGGAATGGGGAAGAGACATCGGGGTTACTTGATCTTGGAGCAAGCATTAACCTCATGCCACTTGCACTTTATCACCGCCTCGGGCTTGGAGGCTTGAAACCCACCAGGATGCGCCTTCAGTTAGCAGATCGCTCGTTCCGTCAAGGGATTGTGGAAGACGTACTCATCCAAGTGGGGAAGCTGATAGTCCCTATGGACTTCGTAGTGCTCGAGATGAGGAACGTGCAAGAAAATGGGAAGCAGCACACCACTCTCCTTGGTCAACCCTTCATGGCTACCACGAGCACTATATTGACGTGATGAAGAAGACGTCAAGTATGACGGTTTTGGGCGAGTCCATTGCTATTTCTGTTCGAGAAACCGGGCCTGAGCTGCAGGCGAATTTGATTGAAGAGTGTGCTTACCTCAGGGCGATTGAGCAGCTGACCGAGGACGCGTGCATGAGAGAGCACGCCAAGAGGGCATTGTAGGACCAAGCTGTAGATGAGAAGGAGTGCCGTACTGAACGCCAGCTGAGTTCTAGTGAGCTCCCCTGATCTGAATGGGGCGAGAGATTTGAGTTGACAGAGGCCCACCGCTGTTCGGGGCCTGACTTCCTCCACCCTCCACGAGCACCACCGGATTCACAGTGACTAGTCTAGTCACTGTGCCCTATACATTTATATCTTTTTCTTTCTCTTTATTTTTATATTTGGTTTAGTGTCTTTGTCTTTCTTTCTTATTGGTTGATTACGTGTGGGGGAGTTTTTACATGATTATGTGTCAATATGGTTGACTAGGTCTAGATCTTTCAGGATGTTTTCTTCATTTTCTGTTTTCGTTTGAGTATCTTTTCTTGAGTCAGTTTGTGTGTTTCTCGAGTATGGATCATGGTGATTTTGAGATTTGTTGAGGATTGTTGATGATGTTGAGGAGATGTGATGATGATCATGATTAGTATGCCTTGATGAACTTGATGTTGCGTGTTATTGGACATTTATTTACCTTATGTGAGGGTTTGAGCCTTATTTTGTTTCTGTAGAGATATTGGTCGGATTCTTGTTGATCAGAATTTGCTTTTGGTCTGTTTTGAAATGAATTGATTGAGGTAGTGATTTGTGAAGATGATTGAGGCACTCTTTGACATTGCTTGTTTAGCCTTTTTCATTGACCCTTTAGATTATATTTCCATTAGTAGCCCGTTGAGCCTTAAACTGTATTTCCTGTCAACCGATTTGATTGAATTATTTAAAGATTTGACAATGAATTTGTAACACCCCGCCTTGGCATGAAAATCAGAGTGCATTTATACAAACCTTTTTTAAATAAAATATTGATTGGTTTGCAAAATAGTGTTTCAGAGTGCTACCATAATGTCTGACATACTTTTTAATCAGACTGTTTTTAAGAAAACGGACTCACAGTCTGCTGACAGTCAAAAAGGACTAAGTATGACAACCAGTAAAAAGTCAGCGGAAACTGCAGCGGCAAAACACAATAACAGTGCTGCGATCATGAAAACAAGTCTACGGGAGATAGCAACAACACTGCTATGCTAAATTCAAACTGTACAAAACGTAATTTAAACTTTATAAGCATAA
Source organism: Striga hermonthica (assembly GCA_902706635.1). Taxonomy (NCBI): domain Eukaryota; kingdom Viridiplantae; phylum Streptophyta; class Magnoliopsida; order Lamiales; family Orobanchaceae; genus Striga; species Striga hermonthica. Next base: position 14,592,283 of record CACSLK010030184.1, on the reverse strand, counting down.
CTCCCATATAATTTATACTTTATAAGCATAATCCTGAACTGATCGTCATCTCACACCTCCGGCCCGACTCCATGACCTGAAAAACATGATAAAAGTGGGGCGTGAGCACTAAAGTCCACTGTGCTCCGTAGGAACTCATACTAAAGTAAACAGTGAAAATAACTACAATAACATGATCCTGACATATATAACTGAATTGAACTTAACTGAAACAGGTACTGAATAATCATGATCTGATACTGATGGTGAGATAATCATCACCTGCCTGATACCTGAACATCTGCCAGCATAAAAATGTCGGACACCATGTGCACACTCTAGTGGGCAGACTAAGGCCACTAGAACCCAGAATGGACCGGCGACCATTCCAAGAAGATACATGACATGATAATACATACCTCAAACATGGTAGAATAATTATAATGAATGTAATACCCAGTCTGAGTCCCCACCTGATCCGTCTGAATAAAAGGTAGTGATGATAATCGTATCCTGATCAAACTGAAAATAATATAAACAATTACTAAATACTATGCTCAGACTGATGAAAATAACTTTTAAATATGTTAAGATGCTCTACTGGACTTAAACATGACATCTAAATTTAACCGGTACATCCGGAACCGGCTAATATCAGAACTGAACTGATATGATTATACTGAACTGGACTAGACTCGAAATTTGACTGAAAACGGAACTTAAAACATGAACCGGGATTTAAATATTACAATTTTAGGTTGAACCGGTCCAAAACGGTCTGAACTGGGTTTGAAACGGTCTAGCCGAACCGCCGGCCAGCTATGATCGGGCGGTTAGCCGTTGGCTCGGCCCACGGTCTACCGAGGCTGCGGGCGCGGCTGCTGCCTGGACTGGGCGTGGCCATTGCAACTGCAGGGCTTGCCGAGGCCCTAAGTTATGGTGCTGCGGCGTCTGGCCGCGGCTGAGCATGAACTAGGCCCGACTGGGTGCTATTGGACGCACATGACGGTGACTGGCGTGACCGAACGCTATGTGCATTGGCTGTCGCACAACTGAGCACAGTCGGGTGTTACCGCACACCGCGACGTGCTGCTGAACACATGAGTGCGCACACGAGCGCTGGCTGGCATGACCATTGCTTGCCCTCAAGCAATTAGAACTATAAGCACATAGATGGACAAGAAAACAAGTACGTGGAACTTTACTCAGGGCCTCACAATTCTCACATAAGTGCATAGTTCAAACAACTCAAATTAACTTATCCGGACTCAAGACGAAATCATTTTAAGAACTCAAACAATCAAGTATAAATTCAAGTGACCACCATGGTTTGTCAATCTCTATAACGAATGCACCGATCAATGCAACTCATGACACCCCTCTCTTTGCTAACAAGTCCAGTTTCTTTCCGCTTCTAGCCAAAGTCCAAATGTCTCATTCTCCAACTTCTTTTTTTTTTTGTTTTTTTTTTTTTTTTTTTTTTAGAGTAGAGAACGGCAGCTTCGTCACAACCCGCGGGTTTTAGCCTTTCGTGCTCGTATAGATATGGAAATTATTGGAATTATACACTAGAGCCTCCACGGATTGGCAGCTGTTGTAGCCCATGACTTTTTTTTTTTTTTTTTTTTGCCAAAGGCTTTTCAACTCCACCAATTATTCCTCCATCCTCATTATTCTTTTTGTTAGACTATAAGACATAGAAACCCCAACTTTCAACTTCAAGTCCCCAAACTTAATCAACATTGATTAAAGCAATCACAAGCACACCTCAACAATACAAATCGTCTCAAAACCAACTCACCACAATAAGTCACAAAAATATCAACCTTCATGCCTTTGTTCCCAAAATAAAAATACCTTAAGAATTTAACCAAATAAAATTAACTCAAGCCATTTAAACTAGCACAATAAATTCAAACTGACTCTCATATCATCATCGCAAAATTCCACGTATGCAATCTCATGCTATAATACAAGCAAATAACATGCAACAATCTAAGAATCAAACTCTAAGGGGCATAAATATAATCACATAATAAATCATGAATGCTCACAAATAAACCACCTCCCCAAACTTAGAGCTTGCATATATCGTTGACACTCAAATAAACACAAAAGCACAAAAATGGAGGTAAAAGAAACGAGTTCACCTTAGTCAATGCGAAGAAGGTCTCCGAACCATGCACACCATTGGGTTGCCTCCCAATAAGCGCCTCTTTTTATTGTCGTTGGCCCGACTTATTGCTCTCTTTCATCAAAAGACCCATGGCGGCTTCGGAGGTGGCCTCAAAGGAGCCACAAATCTCACCACGCCATGCATGACGAAATCCCCACTCTCCGATGTTGGATTCTTCACCGGATCTTTTCTCCATGGAGCTGGTCTCTCAAAAATATGTAGCAGCCCGTGCTCAATCACAATCATCGTCTCATTAAACTCTCATTTGCACCTTTCGTTCTGCTCGTTCGTCTCAAGGGGCTGGATATTAAGGCTCAAGACATGCTTCAGTGCATCTTTACTCAGTACCCATTTCATATTGGAAGAGATAAAACAAGGTTCAGCTTCTATCGGCACAAGAGCGGGGAGAACGGTACGCTTTTCGGCTCCAGCAGGTCGAGTACTGGGTGCAACAGGCAGAGTATAGGGTACCCCCGTACTGGGTTGTTTCGACTACATTTTCTCTATATTCGTGATATTTTCGTTCTCCGGCTCGTATGTACACTCTTCAGGTTCCTCGAGATCCTCACAGCACGAATGTGTGACGCTTGAACTCATTGGACTTGCTTCAAGGCGACAAACTAGTCGGTCCATTTGTTCCGCCAATTGGCTCATTTGAACTTGTAAATTCCTTTTGCGCAGTCCATGGTTCTCGATGCTCTCCTGTTGGCTCTTGATGCTTACTCCAACACTTTTCTGAAAGTTAAGAGTGTGAGTCGTCAACTCCATCATCATATCCTCGAGTGATGGACCAGGATCTCTCTCAACTAATGGCTTGCAATACTCTTGCCGAAATTTCAACGTGTGTAACGTCAATGCCTCTATCATATCCTCGAGCGACGGGCTGGGATCTCGCTTAATTGGTGGCTCCGAGTACCCATGGAACGAGTTCGAGTGCTCTCTCAAGTGGTAGTCATACTCATCGGTATAGAATTAGTCTTGCTCGTTCCTTTGCCAACCACTAGGTCCTCTTACGCCTTGATCCCCAATCCACGGGCCTCGTATCTCCCTCTCATACTGGTAAGGTGCACGGTGGGAATAAAAATTATGATAATAAGCTGCCATCTCGAAAAATTGCGCCAAGCTCGATCAATATCGCCCAAAGACAAGTTATTCTCGCGAATATGGGGGTCTGTCCAGAAGTATGAGGGCGCCCAGTATTCTGCAAGAAAACCAAAAAACAAAGCAAAAAAAAAGGGTAAAATATGATAAAAAAAAAATTCTAAAAACAATAAAATAAAATAATTCAATTAGTACTCAAAAAATCACAATTCAATAACGCCACTCCCCGGCAACGGCGCCAAAATTTGACCGCGCGTCGCAACGCGGCAAAACTAATATTTATATTTTTCCTCGACAAACCTCTACTAACTAGTAGTAGTGGCAAGTAAGGGTCGATCCCACGAGGAGTGTGAACCAAATTGTGATATTCTTGTATTAATTGAATTTATTATGAAAGCAATAAAAGGGGGGATTTTGAATTAATAACTAATCTATCTAAGAATGAAACCAAAACAATAAAAATAAAAATAAAATAAAATAAATAAGAGAATTTTCTAGTTCACGGTTCTGTCTACACCCTCGACTGACTCGTCTAATCAACTTTAGAATCAAATCTCGCTATCTCATGAAATTACTAGCCCTAGGCAACGACACGGTCTGTTACCCGAATTTTTCCTTATTTTTAATCTAACCGCGAGACGCTCTACGATTAAATCTGACCTCTTGAACAGTCGAGGAAACGCTTCCTAAATTTAATTCAATTAGCCGCTTTACGAATTAGAAAAATAGGCTAGACTAAGTAGTGAACTCAACCGCGTTCGTTCACTTAAATAGGCCGTGTTATCCCCGGTAGTTACCATCTTCCGGATACCACTTGCGAATTAAACACATCAACAATTATGGATTGAAGGCCTAATTCAGGTGTAGACATGTAAAGCCTAATCTAGGTGATCAATCTAAATAAGACTCAACACATCATGGTTAATTATTCAAAATAACACAAACAATTCCAAAAAGATAACTCAATAATCAACCATAAATTAATCAAACATCATCAAGTACGTAGGGTTCAACTTCCCCGGAACTAGAAAGAAAATCTACTCTAACATAATTAATAAAAAGAAATACTAGATAAAAGAGAGAGAGATTAATTATCTCCCTCGTGTACAGGTGCGGCCTCCCTCCGCGATTGATCGGGTTCCTCTTGTCTTCTTTGTACGTTGTCTGTTCGTAGCCGCTCTGCCTCCTTTTTCTTTTTCTCTGTTGCGGCGTGAATAATTGTTGCTGCGTGTCTTCCAAAAAATAAAAAATCCTCCCTTGATGGGTCTTGCGTGAAATAAAATCCTATGAATTGGGTTCTGGCCCACTATTTCCTTTTCTTATTAGTCCTCAATTAAATGAATAGCCTAAAGTTGGCTTAATTAACTCATGATTTCACAGGTCTCCTCAATTAATCCGTGAATAGAATCCAAAATCGCCATCTTCTATTGGGTCAAAGTAGTGATGGCCCAACTCATCATTTCCTCCCAAATATCAAATTTGATGTTTTACCGTGCAGGTATTGCGGGCTCTCAATAGTTAGGTATCGAGCTTCTGTTCCATCCACAAAAACCTTCTAATATGCTGAAAATAAGTATAAAAATATCAATATATATGGATCCATTCAAATAATAAATAAGTCAAAATATATAAACGTGCGCATAAACTAATTGTATAAAAATACACTATTAAATATATAAAACGTGCACATTTTTTGACCAATCAGCATGACTGGGTACCATGCGAGCGCTGCCGTGCGACTTGCGTGGTACTGGCCACTCGGGCAGGTTGTTGGGCGCTGCCGAGGCCAACTGCTGCGCGCTGGCGTGCGTTACCACACGCTAGCGTGCATGACTGAACGTTGGCGTGCGCTGAGCACTTGAAGGCCAAGGGCTTATGCGGACAGAGGCCGTACGTGACACCAACTGGACGTACACGCACAGCGCTCACCCGTCTGCCTGACTGCCTGCACGCAAGACCGCTGTGTGCAGCAGCGTGCACACGACCAGCCCTTGCCGGCCATTTGGCAATTCACCTCGACCATCATGACATGAATAATATTTTCATACTTAAATTGGTCTGAGGATCATAATAATAACATGAACTCTGACTTACTAAACATGATCGGCCATGGTGTGCACGATAGGCGCAACCAACGGCCTTAGCTCAAACCCTCGACCCAACATGAACTTTTCTCGAGCAATCTTAAAAGACTGACCATAATACACTATTTAAAGACTGTTGGAACATGAATTGCTCGAACAAACATGATCACAATGAACAATAACATGATAAGCTATGAGACGGCCCGTGGGTGTGCGCTACATGCGCAGTCCACTTCCTTAGGCCAATTCATGGGCAAATCAACAATTTGTCTCGAGCTATCTTTCTTGACTGAACATTACACATTAAATAAGAACTAATGACACATAAATTTCTCGGACAATATTGACTTAATAAAGAGATGGCTCGACATGACATAAATCACAACACCGAGGGTAATATGATCATTTCATGAACTTAGGCACATAATTTAGGTTCAGCATGAACATGATAACACTATATTGAAGTCAGTATGAGATTTACCCTTCAATCTCCCTACGCAAATGACAAATTTCAAGTGATTGTTCGGTCCCTTCGTCTCCTTGCGTGCGTGCGTGTGCTCGTTGCCTTATTTCTCTTAATAGCTCTTAATATCAGCTTAGTGAAAACTGATGTAGTAGCTGAACATTTTCCCCCAAATATCAGATTTTATAAGAGGTAAATGATGGTAAATACTGGGGACAAACTCACGGCCAGTGGCCATGCGCCATGTGCCGTGCGTTCATGGCCTTAGGTGGCCCCTTGGTGCTTAGTCACCAAGTCCATGAGCTTAGTCATCCTTATAAACTTACCTCAAGTCTCCACATGGCTAATGTCATGATGGTATTTCACGTGAGAAGGGAGACAACACTTACGGCCATTACTTAGAAGCTAAGCATAGGTTAAGTGCTAAATAAGCACAATTGGTGCTAAGCTAAGCATGTGCGTGCGGTAACTTATCTTTGCGCGTGATCATGGACGATTAGGTCACTTGCATGCATTATTAGCACATGATAAATGAACGTAAGCTCGGTAAAATTAATTATCGAGTGATTGAACATGGATTAATTATTGGAAAAATATTCCGAACATGACGTGATATTTTAAAAATTAATTCGAACATTCTTAACTGAATTAAATAGTTCCGAACAACAAAACTTAATAAAAAAAATTTTCCAGAACTAAACATGATATTATATTAATTAACATGACAGGATATTACAATCTGCCCCCCTTAAAATATTTTCATCCTCATAAATATAAAACGGTACATATATACATGAAACATAAGGAATATATACATCAGAACTAAAAATTGGGAAAACGAGCGCGAATATCAACCTCTTGCTCCCAAGTAGCTCCGTGGCGATCCCATTGAATACGAACGAGGGGAACATCACGCTTCCGGAGCCGTCGAACTTGTCGGTCCAACACAGCTACCGGTCGCTCCTCGTAAGATAAGTCTGGATGGATCTGAATATCAGTATGAGGAATGAGATGATTGGGGTCGCACACGTACTTATGCAACATAGATACATGAAAAAAATTATGAACACTGGATAACTCGGGAGGTAAGGCCAATCGATACGCAACTTCGCCCACTCGCTCAAGCACTTCGAATGGGCCAATGAATCGAGGGTGCAACTTCTCTCTCTTCCCGAATCGAATAACTCCGCGAAATAGACTAACTCTAAGAATAGCTCGCTCGCCAACCTCGAACTGAATATCTCGTTGATGCTGATCGGCTGAAGATTTCTGTCGACTTTGAGCTGTCTTGAGTCTCTTCCGGATCAAATCGACTTGCTCTGTCATCTCCTCGATCATCTTCGGACCGAGTACTCGACGTTCGCTGACATCGTCCCAATAAAGAGGGGAACGACACTTACGACCGTAAAGTGCTTCGTAAGGAGCCATCTGAATAGAAGAATGATAGCTGTTGTTGTATGCAAACTCAACATATGGCAACAACGACTCCCACTTAGCACCCTTGTCAACAACCAAAGCCCGTAACATATCCTCCAACGTCTGAATGGTCCGCTCTATCTGTCCATCAGTCTCTGGATGGTAGGCTGTACTGAATACTCGCTTCGTGCCCATCGCCTTGTGCAAACTATGCCAGAATCTACTAGTGAATCTGGGATCTCTGTCTGACACAACAGTAACAGGCACTCCGTGGAGTCGAACGATCCCACAGGTATAAATCTCAGCCAACTTTTCCAAAGACATATTCATTGATACTGGCAAGAAATTAGCAACCTTAGTCAATCTGTCGACCACAACCCAAATAGCGTCGTGATGTTCAGACGACTTCGGTAATCCCGTAACGAAATCTATCTTAACCTCCTCCCACTTCTACCTCGGAATCCGTAGTGGTCGCAAAAGTCCTATGGGACTCTTGTGTTCGACCTTAACTTGCTGACAGGTTAAACATTTTCTTACAAAGTCGGCTACGTTTTTCTTCAAACCTCACCACCAAAATGACCTTTTCAGGTCATGATACATCTTTGTACTTCCTGGATGGGCTAGATATGGTGCAGTATGAGCCTCCGACAAGATCTCCTTCCTCAACGCCTCGACTTTTGGCACCATAATCCTGCCGCGAAACTCCAAGGCACCATCCGTGCCTCCGTGAAAACCCTCAACGCCTCCGGCGCGGACTTTGGCCTCAATGGTACAAATGAATTTATTCGCAGCCTGCTCCCGTTGGATTCTCTCCCTCAGCATCGGCTGAACTTGCATGGAACTGACACTCCCCGAAATGGCTGTAGGAAGTGCGTCAACCAACTGAATCTGCATCCGGGCGAACTCCTGAATCAACTGGCTCTGCTGAGTAACAACGTACATCATGTCACCCTTCACTTTACGGCTTAGAGCATCAGCAACAACATTCACCTTTCCCGGATGGTACTGAATCGTGCAATCATAATCCTTGACAAGCTCTAACCAACGGCGCTGTCTCATATTGAGCTCCTTCTAAGTGAAAATATACTGTAGGCTCTTATGATCGGTGAAAATATCGCATCGACCGCCGTACAGATAATGTCACCAAATCTTAAGAGCATGAACAACTGCAGCTAGCTCCAAGTCGTGCGTCGGATAGTTCTATTCATGTGGCTTTAACTGGCGTGAAGCATAAGCAAAAACCTGGCCATCTTGCATAAGTACACATCCCAAACCCTGTCTTGAAGCATCACTGAAAATGGTGAAACTCCGAGAAGGATCGGGAATAGTTAACACCGGTGCTGAAGTTAGTCTTCCCTTGAGCTCCTGAAAGCTCGATTCACATCGATCAGTCCACTCGAACTCCACATACTTCCTCGTCAGCTAGCATAAAGGAAGGGCTATCTTGGAGAAGCCCTCGATAAATCTGCGGTAATAACCAGCCAAACCGAGAAAACTGCGAACCGCGGACGGACTCTTCGCCGTCGACCAGTTCGGAACGGCTGCAACTTTGGAAGGATCGACCTCAATACCTGCCTGAGTAATCACATGACCAAGAAAAGCTACACGCTGGAGCCAGAATTCGCACTTGGAGAATTTTGCATATAACTTTTCTCGTCTAAGGGTTTCAAGAACAACCCTCAGATGCTCCTCGTGTTCCTTCTGGCTCTTTGAGTAGATAAGAATATCATCAATGAGAACAATGACAAACTGATCGAGATAGGGATGGAAGATACGGTTCATCAGATCCATAAATGCTGTAGGGACATTGCTGAGGCCAAATGGCATGACACTGAACTCATAATGACCGTAACGAGTACAAAAAGCGGACTTGGGAATGTCTGACTCCTGATTTTCAACTGATGGTAGCCTGATCGCAAGTCAATCTTGGAGAAAACAAAAGCTCCCCTCAGCTGATCAAATAAATCGTCAATCTTGGGAGGCGGATATTTATTCTTGATCGTCAACCGGTTAAGGTCCCGGTAGTCAATACACATGCGCATGGATCCTTCTTTCTTATTGACAAAGGGAACGGGTGCTCCCCAAGGTGAAACGCTCGGCAGAATGAAACCGAGTCATAATAACTCATGAATTTGCGCCTTAAGCTCCTGCAATTCTTTTGGCGCCATCCGATAGGGTGCTTGAGAAACTGGACCGACTCCTGGAATAAGATCAATAGAGAACTCTACCTGCCGGTTAGGCGATCCTCCCGGAAGCTCGTCCGAAAACACGTCCACAAACTCACGAACAATAGAAACGTCATGAGATGAGCGTGCCTTCAGAGAATCATTGACAAGGCTGACGAGATAACCCTGACAGTTGCCTCGTCGCAACATCTTCCTTGCTTTCGCCATAGAACGGCCTCAGCTCGAACCCTCGACCCAACATGAACTTTTCTCGAGCAATCTTAAGAGACTGACCATAATACACTATTTAAAGACTGTTGGAACATGAATTGCTCGAACAAACATGATCACAATGAACAATAACATGATAAGCTATGAGACGGCCCGTGGGTGTGCGCTACGTGCACAGTCCACTTCTTTAGGCCAATTCATGGGCAAATCAACAATTTGTCTCGAGCTATCTTTCTTGACTGAACATTACACATTAAATAAGAACTAATGACACATAAATTGATCGGACAATATTGACTTAGTAAATAGATGGCTCGACATGACCATAAATCGCAACACCGAGGGTAATATGATCATTTCATGAACTTAGGCACATAATTTAGGTTCAGCATGAACATGATAACACTATAATGATGTCAGTATGAGATTTACCCTTCAATCTCCCTACGCAAATGACAAATTTTTCTCGATTATTCGGTCCCTTCGTCTCCTTGCATGCGTGCGTGTGCTCGTTGCCTTAATTTCTCTTAATCTCTCTTAATATTAACTTAGTGAAAACTGATGTAGTAGCTGAACATTTTCCCCCAAATATCAGATTTTATAAGAGGTAAATGATGGTGAAAATTGGGGAGAAACTCACGGCCAATGGCCATGCGCCATGTGCCGTGCGTTCATGGCCTTAGGTGGCCCCTTGGTGCTTAGTCACCAAGTCCATGAGCTTAGTCATCCTTATAAACTTACCTCAAGTCTCCACATGGCTAATGTCATGATGGTATTTCACGTGAGAAGGGAGACAACACTTACGGCCATTACTTAGAGGCTAAGCATAGGTTATGTGCTGAATAAGCACAATTGGTGCTAAGCTAAGCATGTGCGTGCGGTAACTTAGCTTTGCGTGTGATCATGGACGATTAGGTCACTTGCATGCATTATTAGCACATGATCAATGAACGTAAGCTCGATAAAATTAGTTATCGAGCGATTGAACATGGATTAATTATCGGAAAAATATTCCGAACATGACGTGATATTTCGAAAATTAATTCGAACGTTCTTAACTGAATTAAATAGTTCCGAACATCAACGCTTGATAAAATAAATTTTCTGGAACTAAATATGATATTATATTAATTAACATGACGGGATATTACAGAATTTGTTATGATGACGGAGCTCTTAATATGTGTTTGGAGAAGGTGTATATCTTTCTTGAGTTACATTTTGGTTGCTTGACAAAAAAAAAAAAAAAAAAAAAAAAAAAACAAAAAAAGGGGGATTCGCAAGACGGACTATTGGATTCTACTCCGCTTACTTGTTGAAATTCTTTGACGAGTAATGAGTATTGGGTAACTACTCTAGGAAACTTGGATGAACTCCAATGTTTAAACCTAGAGAATGTTGTCCTGATGTCTCAGTCTTGTTAAAAAAAATAAAAAAAATAAACTCCCTAAATAATAATAAAAAAGAAAGAAAAGTAAAAAAAAAGAAAGAAAAGTCGAGTACTTGAAGTGCAATTCAGCTTGAGCATATGTAATTGTTGCATGGAGGTTTGATGAGATGGTGAGATGTTCGAGTGGTTTATATGCTCGAGGACGTGATTGTTTATTTGGACCACTCTATCTTTATATTTGTCTTTCTTTGATACCTTCACTGCAACCCATAAGTCCTTTTGACTCTCAAGTCACGATCTTTAATTGTTTAGTGTATGAATAGACGATAAGCAAGCTTATGTTGATGCATGATGATCGATTAATTTGAGCGCCCCAGTTTTATATTCATGAAAGAAATCGAGTGAGGCATTTATATATTATATTTCCGTGCTCGAGAGTTGTCTTTTCAAAATGTTGCATTCAAGTGTAATTGAGGTATGCATGATTGGTCACTGGAAGTTTCCTCGGCTTAGTTGATTAATTTCAGGCTTGTCTTATTTGAAACTGTGATCCATGCTCGTTTGCTTGTTTTCGTGTCTTTTCTTGTCTTTTTGTTCGGGACGAACAAAGGCTTTAGTGTGAGGGAGTTGTTCGTGTTGGGTTCTGTTAGGAACGTCAAACAAAATGCACAGTATTGAACTTTATCTAAATAAATCCTAACGCAGCGGACTCTATAGTTAGGATATGGATGTTTACCTTTTAAAATTTTTGCCGACTCTGAGAAGATGTAGAGTACCGTTGGTGAAGTTTGTCTGAACACCACAACCTAATGGGCAGATAGGTTTCGCCTTTAATCGATTCTAATCAACACGTCAAATGGATCATGGTTGAACGGCATGCGGATCTCGGCGTCGGGTTGCAGCGGGCAGCTCGTGCGCGTCGGGCGCGGATCGTGTGTGTACGCGGGTCGGGAGCACGGTCGCGGACTACTGGCGTGATGCGGACGAATGCTGGCAGGATGCGTGTCGCGGACGTGCGGGGAGCAGGCTACGCAGACGGGCGCTGGCAGCTGCTGGGCGAGTGTGCGCGTGCAGGCGAGACTCCTTCTCCTACGCGGACTGGTGTTGCGACGCGGTGAACACACGCGGGTGTGATGCGCGCAACTCCTGGACGCAGGCGGACTGTCGCGCGCGTACTCCTTGTGCGCTGGCGATGCGCGATCGGCGACTGGCGACGGGACAGAGACAACGAGCAAGAGGGCGGCTCGCGATCGTTGTTGGGACCGTGCGAAGGTGACCGGACGTCGCTGGCAGGGCTTGGCTGGGCGCGGGCGCGGGCTGGGACTCGCGACTGCGATCGGCTGGGCGTGGGCTGTTACCGGTGACTTCAGGCGGCGGTGGCAATTTCCAGCGATTGTCGACGGCGGCGGACGGCGGCGATCGGCTGGGGAAAGTGACCGGAAATATATACGTATAAAGGCTCGAATAAATTGCACCCAAAAGCCTTCTAACGGATTACCTAAACACCTACTTCGATTAAACTTGGTGGAGCGTTTAGTCGAATCTTTAACTCTCGAACGATGCTATTTCTCACGTGTATGTAGATGAGAAAATCGGCCAACACAACATTGTAAGAGAGGTTGGGAAATGGTGTATTTATAAGCTCCATTAGGTACCTTAAGGAGGTGCTAAATATGATCTTATTTCATTAGGACTAGAAATCCTAATTCTACTCCAATACTAATTTAATTTAGGAAGGAAATCTTATACTAATCCTCTCATTCTAGAAGACTCCTAAGTCTCCTAACAATAGAGAATATCCTTGTAGGAATATCTTTCCTAATTAAATTAATAACCATGGAATATAATTAATTCCTAATTTAGGAAGCCTAATTTACTCCAATTAATAATATAATGTAGGAAATATATTTCCTACCAATCTTCACCTTGTAGAAGACTCCCAAGTCTCCTAATCCCAAGAGAAGATTCTAGTAGGAATTTTATTCTCCTAATTAATTAATTAATGTAGAATAAAATTAATTCCTATTTAATGAAATTAAATAATAAAACATCCCACTAGAGTAATATTATTGCTCTCCCTATTTAGCCGCTATTTTACCCATAAAATCTAGCCTCCATGATTAAATAATATTAATCTGATTGATCGATTTACCTCCCTATGTTTAAGATATAACGTCCGTTGATTAATAAAATTACTGAAAAAATAATTAATCAACTTCTTATTCATTTCTGAAATTAGTACCACTCAGACTTTAACCATTATTTCAGACAATCGTCTACCTGCAGGGTTTAACATAATGTTCCTTCCTGAGCTTAATTCGGGGACGTCATCAATCCAGCTTACTGGAACATAGTGTCGTAAATAATTTATAATAGCACATCATATAATTATTCTTACTTACCAAAATACCTCATATGTCATCCTAATAAAATATGAATCACTTGGTAAATCAAGTAAATAAGAAATAAAAATATATGCCTATTTTATATTATCTTACAGCTTAAGAGAATGCATTAATCACTAAAGGTCTAGGTTACGACAACGTTCAGTGAGTCTCATATCCTTATCCTTCCGTGGTCCTGTTCAACACTTAGCATAAGTGCTAGTGTAATCCTTCAATCAAAGACAAACTAAATCGAGAATACACTACAGTCATTTTCCAATTGGGGTCTCATTGCCAGTCTAGACTGTGAACAAATAGTTTAGTCTTATAAGGAATCGATAGGTGATCTTTCTGTTCAAAACTCTTCGAAACACACTACCTCAATATAAGACATGGAGTATGTATTGCATAAATAAATAAACTGCTAACATATGTACTTTGACTGAAACATGATTGTCAGATCAAAATAGAATTGATAGAATCTGCAAAACATAGATTTTACAACATACCTCTAACAATCTCCCACTTATATTTTATAAGCTCATGGCTAAACAAAATAACCACAATTTCTTTCAATCTAATTCTAAAAGACTAGTCTACTATGTTGCCCTAATATCTGACTCCCATTCCTTCTACGTGTTCCGAAAAGACTTTCGACGATAGGCTCTTCGTAAAAGGATCTTCTAGGTTTTCCTCTGATTGTATCTTGGCAACAATGACTTCTCCTCATCCAACTATTTCTCATATCATGTGGTACTTGCGCTCTATGTGATTACTCGCTTTATGAGTCCGTGGTTCCTTCGAATTTGCTATTGCTCCGCTGTTATCACAGAACACTGTAATCGCAGCGAGCAAACTCGGTACCACATCAAGGTCGAGGAGAAAATTCCTGAGCCAGACAGCTTCTTTCGCTGCCTCTAGGGCTGCTACATACTCAGCCTCCATGGTTGAGTCCGCCACACATTTATGCTTGACACTCCTCCATACTATGGCTCCTGCTCCTAAAGTAAACACAAACCCTGAGGTTGACTTGCTTTCATCCCGGTCTGCCTGGAAGTCAGAATCAGTGTAACCCAACGGAAGCAATTCATCTGCCTGGTAAATCAACATGTACTCCTTAGTTCTACGTAGGTACTTGAGTATATGCTTTACCGCAGACCAATGTTCCGGTCCTGGATTACTCTGATATCTTGCTACCATGCCCACGACATAACAAATATCAGGTTGCGTGCACAACATACCATACATGAGGCTTCCTACTTCCGATGCATAAGGAACTGTCTTCATGTCCTCTATCTCTTGAGGCGTCTTCGGGGACATCCTCTTACATAGAGGTATTCCATGCCGAAAGGGTAAATCCCATTTCTTGGAATCATGCATGCTGAAACGCTTTAGGACAGTATCTATATATGTGGATTGGGATAGGCACAACTTTGTCTTCTCTCGGTCGCGAATGACCTTGATTCCAAGAACATGTCCTACTTCACCCAAATTCTTCATATCAAACTGCTTGAATAACCATAACTTTACATCTGACAACATCTTCACACTATTTCCAATGAGAAGAATATCATCCACGTACAACACTAGAAACACCACCACGTTTCCATCACTTTTCTTGTACACATAGTGCTCATCCAGACATTGGGTAAATCCATACGATTGGACAACCTCATCAAAACGGATTTTCCAAGACCTCGAAGCCTGCTTTAGCCCATAAATGGACCTCTTCAGCTTGCAGACCAGATGCTCTTGGCCCTTTGCAATGAATCCTTCTGGTTGCTGCATATAGATGTCCTCGTCCAAATTCCCGTTAAGGAAAGCGGTCTTAACATCCATTTTCCAAATCTCATAATCCATATGAGCGCCTACAGCCAAGAGAATCCTGATGGATTTGAGCATGGCTACCGGCGAAAAGGTTTCCTCATAATCGATCCCTTCTTTCTGAGTGTACCCTTTCGCAGCAAGCCTAGCTTTGAAGGTCTCAACCTTTCCATCTGCTCCGCTCTTTCTCTTATAGACCCACTTTCATCCAATGGCGCGAACGCCACTGGGTGGCTCTACAAGATCCCAGACCTGATTAGTGTCCATTGACTCTATTTCAGATTTCAACACCTTTTGCCAAGACTCTGCGTCCCGATCTTGGAGTGCCTCATTATATGTTCATGGGTCGGATTCAAGAACGTCCGGGACGGCCTCAGAAGACTCTCTCAGACCCATGAACCGTTCGGGTTGCTGGATAACCCTCCCACTACGACGAGGTACTACATGCTCAGGTGTATCGTCAGCGATACGTGTTGCAGTACTTTGTGGTGTGACATCTAGCGTACTCGGTATCGAAGTACTCACTCCCTTTAACTTCTCAATAACATGTCTACTACTGGGCTTCTGATCTAAGACATAGTCTTCTTCCAAGAACCTAGCATTTGTGCTAACGATTACTTTCTGGTCCTCGGGACTATAAAATAGACCTCCTTTCGTTTCCTTAGGATATCCTACAAACAACCTTACTTCTAATCTCGGTTCCAACTTATCAGTATCGTTCTCAGCACATGTGCTGGATTACCCCAAATCCTGAGATGCCTTAGACTAGGCTTATGCCCAGACCACAATTCCAATGGTGTAGACGGTACTGATTTAGAAGGCACTCTATTCAGAATGTATACCGCTGTTTCTAGGGCATATCCCCAAAACGGATCTGGTAAACTACTATAACTCATTATTGCCCTAACCATTTCCATAAGTGTCTTGTTCCTCCGTTCTGCTATGCCATTCTGCTGAGGCGTGCCAGGCGCAGTCAGTTGGGACGTAATCCCATTATCCATCAAGTAACTCCTAAATTCATTCGAGAGATATTCGCCACCACGATCGGATCGTAATAACTTGATACTTTTTCCTAACTGCTTCTCCACAACTGCCTTATACTCCAAGAACTTCTCAAAGCATTCAGACTTGCGGTGCAGAAGGAAAATGTACCCATATCTCGAGTAATCATTGATAAATGTAACGTAGTACTCGAAAGCACCTCTCGCTTGAATACTCATAGAACCACATAGATCGGAATGAACTAGCCTTAACACATCTTTGGCTCTATGCCCCTTTGAACTAAAAACCCTCTTAGTCATTTTACCTTCCAGGAACGACTCACAAGTTGGAAAAGCCTCGACTTCTAACGACCCCAAGGGCCCATCTGCTACCAACCTTTGAATCCTCCTAAGGTCAATATGACGAAGTCTTAGATGCCAAAGATATGTTTCGTTCATTTTAGAAGGTTCCTTTCTCTTATTCAGTTTAGATGATGAATTAAGTAATTGTTTATGTTGCAATAGAGATGACTTAGATTCTAGAATGTATAGATTGTCAACTAATGAACCAGAACATATGAACTTTTTGCCAAAACGAATAACAACTTTATTATCAAACGCAGCGGAAAAACCGTTCATAAACAACTTAGAAACCGAAATCAATTTTTTTCTAAAACTGGGAACATAAAGACAATCTTTCAAAACTAGAAACCTATCTAAGCCAAAATCTAAATAGACGTCTCCCACTGCAACTGCTGACGCTCTACTAGCATCGCCCAAGTAGATGGTAACTTCTCCTTCCCTATGTCGCTTGGTTTACTGGAACCCCTGCAATGAATTGCAGACATGATCAGTGGCCCTTGTATCTACACACCAGGTATTGGTAGATAACACCGCTAAACATGTTTCAACGACTAAAGCAAAAGGAGTACCTTTTTCGGGTTTCTTGGGAAGAGGGAAATTTGCCTTCCAGTGTCCTTTCTGCTGAAAATTGTAGCACTTACCTTTTGTCAAGGTTGCGCGTAACTCATGACCGCTTTGCCCATTCCTGCGGACTTCTTCCTCTTCTTTTCCTTAGGAGCCTTAGAAATGGAAGCTTCTCCCGCTGGGCCACCATAGCTTGGGTCTTCTGACGAAACAGGCCCTCTGCCGTCTGAAGTTCAGCAACAAGTTCCAGAAGAGTCATCAACATCTTATTCATGTTGTAATTCAACCGGAATTTCTCGAAGCTCTTCGGAAAAGACTGGAGCACTATATCGACCTGGGTTTCCCCATCAATAAAAGCCCCAAGAACCTCCAGGTCATTCAGCTGGGCCATAATCGCAAGAACATGTTCCCTTACGGGAGTGCCCTCGTGCATGGTCATGTTCATCAGAACCCTCATGGCCTCTTGTCGGGCAGCCCGTGACTGATGACCAAATAACTCCTTGAGATTGAGGAGCATATCTGCCGCAGTGTTCATAGACTGATGTTGATGTTGAAGTACAATTGACAAAGATGCCAAGATGTAACACTTCGCCATCTCGTCAGCCTTTTTCCACCGAGCATACTCCTCTTTCTCTTGGTCTGGTGCATTTTCAGCAGGTACAACCGGACAAGCCTCAACAGTAGCAAATTTGTACCCTTCAGCAGTTAACACTATATTCAAGTTCCTTTTCCAGTCAATATAATGGGACCAACAAGTTTGTTTTCTTTGAGAATTACGGACAGTGGATTGAAAGACATTTTGAACTCCTTGGATCATGCAAACATAGTCTTTACTCAGTTGAGTAGTTTTGAATTTATACATCAAATATTGATCCCACTAAACAACATTTGAATAAATTCACCAACACCTCAAAACACCGTATCCTCGCAGGCCACGGAGTGTGGACGTCTACGGTTCAAACATTCGCAAGAGGAGGGATAAATCCCATTAGCTTAATATACTGCCTAGCAATACTTAACTAATAGTCGGTTTCATATTTTGGCCAGCGCAATTAACTTTATAAAAGAATAAAAACGACCTTGTCCTTTGGGACTATCATAATTATTTGAACTTTAAGCGTAACCCATTAATTGGTACTAAGTTTACGACCAAAATTATACGTCCACCTTTGGGTGACCCGTACGCTTTTGAAATAGCTCACTACAACCATCCCGAAGGAGATTCGTCCTTGTGAACTGTGAAATAAAACGTCCTTTGGGCTCGAATTAAATCACTTCACTGACAAACCTATAATGGAGGCCTTGGATGTAATTTATTTCAACTAATTACACACAATATAATATTTATTTTATGGGATTTTCTTAACATGTTTGTATTTGCACATGAGCAATCACGTAAAACATGCATGATTAATGAGCAATAATAAACTAGGAACTATAATCCAACTATCATGACCATTAATCAATCTCCAATGTTACGGAGAAAACACATGTCCTTGTCGAGTGTGTCCTCCGTTTCAGGTATTGGAACTCCCCTTTCGCAGTGACTCCCACTGAATTGGTCGTCTCCGGGAAAGTCGCCATTAGATCATCACTATGGCATCCATGTACGTGTTTATGCCTCGCCCCGTCAAGGTTGGTCCACGCCCGCCGGATCAATAACGAATAATATAAACAAACAATTATATAATTCATCCTATGACCCACGCAGGAGCCGTACATAAGTTTCTATGAAAGCAATAAACTATGCGGTGTCCCACCGTGTGAATAATTTATTACAAGCATTCACCAACCCAAAAATTTCTTGATATGTCCAAGGCTTAAAAAACAGAATACATTCAACATGGGTTAAAATCCATACATACGGGCCACAATAGTCGGATTCGAAACACCTGCAAAAATATATTGCAATTTCTAATCTACTATGCCTCTGCGTCCGTACGCACATAATTCATGTAGACAGACAAAGTCCAAAATTCAAATTGTGCATGAGTTTGCATTAAACCTGGGCTCTGATACCAGTTGTTGGGTTCTGTTAGGAATGTCAAACAACATGCACAGTATTGAACTTTATCGAAATAAATCCTAACGCAGCGCAATCTATAGTTAGGATATGGACGTTTACCTTTTAAAATTTTTGCCGACTCTGAGACGATGTAGAGTACCGTTGGTGAAGTTCCTGTGAACACCACAATCTAATGGGCGGATAGGTTTGGCCTTTAGTCAATTCTAATCGACACGTTAAACGGATCACGGTTAAACGGCATGTCGATCTCGGCGTCGGGTTGCAGCAGGCAACTCGTGCGCGTCGGGTGTGGATCGTGCGTGTACGCGGGTCAGGAGCACGGTCGCGGACTGCTGGCGTGATGTGGACAAGTGCTGACAGGATGCGTGTCGCGGACGTGCGGGGAGAAGGTTACACGGACGGGAGCTGGCAGCTGCTGGGTGAGTGTGCGCGTGCAGGCGAGACTCCTTCTCCTACGCGGACTGGCATTGTGACGTGGTGAACACACGCGGGCGTGATGCGCGCAACTCCTGAATGTAGGCGGACTGTCGCGCGCGTACTCGTTGTGCGCTGGCGATGCGCGATCGGCGACTAGCGACGGGACAGAGACAGCGAGCAGGAGGGCGACTCGCGATCGTTGTTGGGACCGTGCGAAGGTGACCGGACGTCGCTAGCCGGGACTGGCAGGGCGCGGGCACGGGCTCGCGACTGCGATCGGCTGGGCGTAGGCGGTTACCGGTAACTTCGGGCAGCAGTGGCGATTTCCGGCGATTATCGACGGCGGCAATCGGCTGGGGAAAGTGACCGGAAATATATACGTATAAAGGCTCGAATAAATTGTACCCAAAAGCCTTCTAACGTATTACCTAAACACCTACGTCGATTAAACTTGGTGGAGCGTTTAATCTAATCTTTTTAACTCTCGAACGATGCTATTTCTCATGTGTATGTAGATGAAAAAATCGGCCAACACAACATTGTAGGAGGGTTGGGACATGGTTTATTTATAGGCTCCATTAGGGACCTTAAGGAGGTTCTAAATATGAACTTATTCCATTAGGCCTAGGAATCCTAATTCTACTCCAATACTAATTTAATGTAGGAAGGAAATCTCCTAATAATCCTCTCCTTTTAGAAGACTCCTAAGTCTCCTAACAATAGAGAAAATCCTTGTAGGAATATCTTTCCTAATTAAATTAATAACCATGGAATATAATTAATTCCTAATTTAGGAAGCCTAATTTTACTCCAATTAATAATATAATGTAGGAAATATATTTCCTACTAATCTTCACCTTCTAGAAGACTCCCAAGTCTCCTAATCCAAAGAGAAGATTCTAGTAGGAATTTTATTTTTTCTAATTAATTAATTAATATGAAATTAAATTAATTCTTATTTAATGAAAGTAAATAATAAAACATCCAACTAGAGTAATATTATTGCTCTCCCCATTTAGCCACTATTTTACCAATAAAATCGAGCCTCCATGATTAAATAATATTAATCCGATTGATCGATTTACCTCCCTATGTTTAAGATATAACGTTCGTTTATTAATTAAATTACTGACAAAATAATTAATCAACTTCTTATTCATTTCCAAAATTACTACCACTCAGACTTTAACCATTATGTCAGACAATCGTCTACCTGCAGGGTTTAACATAATTTTCCTTCCTCAGCTCATTTCGGGGACGTCATCAATCCAGCGCACTGGAACATAGTGACCGTAAATAATTTATAATAGCACATCATATAATTATTCTTACTTACCAAAATACCTCGTATGTAGTCCTAATAAAATAGGAATAAATCAAATAAATAAGAAATAAAAATATATGCCTATTTTATATTATCTTACAGCTTAAGAGAACGCATAAATCACTAAATGTCTAGGTTACGACAACGGTCAGTGAGTCTCATATCCTTATCCTTATGTGGTCCTGTTCAACACTTAACATAAGTGCTAGTGTAATCCTTCAGTCAAAGACCAACTGAATCGAGAATACACTTTAGTATTTTTTCAAGTGGGGTCTCACTGCCAGTCTAGACTGTGAACAAATAGTTTAGTCTTATAAAGAATCGATAGGTGATCTTTCTGTTTGAAACTCTTCGAACCACACTACCTCAATATAAGACATGGAGTATGTATTGCATAAATAAATAAACTGCAAACATATGTACTTTGACCGAAACATGATTGCCAGATCAAAATGGAATTGATAGAATCTGCAAAACATAGCTTTTACAGCATACCTCTAACAGTTCGTTCCATTTTTGTTTCGTTTTCTGTTGTTATTTTTGTTTCTTTTCCCCATATTAGGTATTTTTTTTGCTCGTTTCTAGTTTGTTTTGTGTTTAGTTTCTTTTTCTTCTCTTTTTGGAGTCTTTTCATGCTTTTAGCTTGTTTTTTCGTTTTTATTTGCGTTTGTCTCGTCGATTGTGGTGTGCATGTTGGGTACCTCGGTCGCTTTCGCGAGCATAGCTTTGTAGAGCAATGTGTTGGTGACGAGCAAGAAAAAAAAAATTAAAATTCATTTAGGAAGTCGATGAGTTCTAACGGGGTCGAGATACAAAGTCGAACATGCTACCCAAGTAGTTTCCCAGACTGTTCCAACAGAAGCTGCACATTTACCACGGCTTGCCACCTTCCTCTCCATGCCGCTGCACACTTCTCCACGTCGCCTCCAACCTCACGTCGAGAAACCGTTCAACCACTCCCCGTACAACACCACGAGCGAGCAAGTGAGAGCCACAGCCTTCCAACCTCCACGAGAAGCCTCGTCGGCGTCCGTCCACCGCCTAACATCGAAGCACCTCGAGCTTGCAGCAGAGCAGTCCCGGGACCAACCTTTCTTCTACGCCGTGCCCTTTCTTCTCCTCGCCGTGAGACAACCACTTCTCACGCCGCTGCACAACCTTCACCGCGGCCGCGACGACCAAAACCTCGCAACAAGCCTCGGACTTCATAGAAGATTTTTCGCAGCCTCGGGAAGATTCGCGGCCTCGGGAAGATTCGCGGCCGCGGAGCCGATGTTCCCCGCGGCCCGCGAGCCCCTCCGCGGCCGCGAATCGCGCGTGTGCAGACTCTTAAAAATCTGACTTTTGAAATCGGGGGAGTCAATTTTGGGAACCTAGGTTTTAAAGTATTTCGTTCCCTAGCTTTCAAAAAAAACTCATCTTTCATATTCTTTTGATAATTTCGTGACGGAGAATTCAGATTTATCTCAGATTTGCTATTGTATTTGGATTCAAGATTGTTTATCAAGTTGGGCTTTCGAATTTGAACACTTGTAAGATTTTTTTTCATTTAATTGATGAATATGGTTTCTTCGATTGTGATGATTTTGATTGTTAATTCGATTATGCGTAGCTAAATTAATACGCTAGGGAATAGGGGATCGATGCTTTGAATTCATGTGTGATTGTCGGGCTCAATATTGTTCAATTTATGCGATTCATTTCTAATTAGGGTTTTCGATTTAGGCTGGAATGTTGAGAATTATTGAATCGTGACACTTCAATTTGCAGTTCATTCGACTGAATTTGATTCGTTCTCGCGTGACATTGTTAACTCTATATAGACTAGTTGATTAACCATCTTCTAGGATTATTTAATCTACTCTTAGAACCGAAAGGGGAGGGGTCGGTCGAAATAGATTCGCATGAACTAGGCTTGTTCGTAACTGTATTGCCTAGGAGTTAATTGACTCGTTAATTTTTCGTTCTAGTTTATTCTCTTGTTACGAAAAGTTATTGAGAATGAATGCTTGATCAGGTAGATTATTCGAATTTCTTGGCTGAACAATCACTTGCCCGTTAGTTGCATCTTGAACCAAATCGGATATCCCCGACTCCCTAGCTTCGTTATATCTTATTTGTTCTACGTGCCCGTTTGTTATTTACTTGTTTTATTTAATTTATTTGCAGTAGTTAATAATCAAAATCAATCATCTGAATTAGTATGTTTAGAATCTTTATTTTTCCTTTATGTGTTTGAATAATCGTACAACACATTTCGGCTAACCTTCCTCTTGAGACACGACCCGGTGTCGAATCTTTTGATTATACTCCGGAAAATATTTACAACATTGTTATAACATCTATAAATCATCATCTCGCTTACTGAAGCTAATGTGGTGGTCCAAGCTAAAGAACAGCTGCAACCTGAAATATATTATCAATTTTATATTGCCTCATTTTCCCGTGGATGAGAAGTTGAACTTTGCTTTCTAGCTGAAAATATAGTAACATAAAAAGATGCATAACTGATTTTCTGACGGAAGTAACTTTCAATTGTTGACCAGTATGGACTAATACGTACTTACAGTATCCTTCGTGGATCTTTTTGTATAATTTAGTACATGTTTCTTTAGTTAGTGATTTGGACTATGTATATGATCGGAATTTTAGATTCCTTGTTTTATGCACTTTCTTTCTTGTAAACTTCGTGGCTTTTTATGTTTCTTTACTGAGATATCTGGAAACATTTAATTTAGTTTACTAATTGGTGGTCTCATGTGTGATGTGCCCCTTGGCAATTAACAGCAAATGGAGGACCAATTTTAGACTCTGATTGTTTTGTCGAACTACTTGGGGGTTCGTTCTTGAAAAGACAGTAATGTTAAGGAGCCAACTGTTGGCTCCGTTACGAAGCCAACAACCAATTATACAGCTTCATGTGGGGCTGTCCCACATGACTTTAATGTGTAACGGAACCAATTGTTGGCTCCTTAACATTACTGACAGACTGCCAGATTCCGCCAGTTTTGGGATGAAGCACCTAAAAGCCGCCACATCTTAGAAGTTGTTCCAGGTATATACTACACAGTTTACCTTTTTGGTTGCTGCTCAATCTAATGACTATAACAATGGCATGAAGATTTATCTGCTAGAAAATTTTATTTTGATAATACATTATGTTTAAACTTGTGCCTGTTGAAAAAAAAAAAAAAAAAAAAAAAAAAAAAAAAAAAAAAAAAAATTGGAAAAAAGTAAGAACTACATCTAGTTACTTGCTTTGGACTCCTTTGGTATATCGACCAGATCCGCAATATATTTTAAGTATTGTACATGAAACGTAATAATTCAGGAATTGAATATTCCCTAATAGATTTTCCGTTTGTTTGGTTATGAACTTCTGGACTGTTTCTTTTGCTTTGAACTCTGGTCAGATCCCCCTTCCCCTTATATATTATTTTAGAATGTGCTGAGCATAAGTGGCAGCTTCGCACGTTTCGTAATCTTACATGGCAAAATATTATGCTTTGTAATATGACTTGAATAAAAATTATTAATTTTTTATTCTAAATAACTTGAGTTTGGATTACCATATATATACACATATTTAATATATTAAAATTATTACATATAAATTTGTCTATTATCTTCTTTCTATAATGTGAATATAATTTTACTTTCCAAATTTTGTGTTTTGTTCATATTATTTCTTTATGTGTTTTAAATAAAAAAATATAAATAAAATTAATGATGTATATAAATTAATATTCATAATTTAAAATAATTGTTAATTCACTTAGTTATTTACTAAAAATTGTAATATGTTGTTCTTATATATTTTTTTCCAACTTCAACAGAATATATATATTTTTTTTATTATTTTTTATTGTACATTTAATTATTTTATCAACCACTTGTGTAGTACACGAGTATTGTACTAGTACAATGTTTATAAGAGACTATGTCAATGTCTCTTATATCACTTAAAACTTTAATCGGCCGATTGGTGCTTCATAAAAGATACTATTGTTATGGTGGGCTTATTTAATTCTGCATTGATTAAATAGTAATAGCTGCAGCATTCTCGTCTGTAGTTCTTTCTCTGCCTTATATTCTCAAATTCCACAATTTATAGCTGACAAACATGTTACAATGTTATGTCTAAGGCTTTGAGCAGGCCGTTCAAACATATGCAATTCATGTCCTTTCATTGACGTACCAAAAAGTCCCGAGGTCTGTACTAGCTGAGGTGTGTTTCTCTTCTTTCACCTCTCCCTTTCCATTTTCTTTTAATCTATTTATTATTATTTTGGCCAATGTTTAATGACTTTTGTCAGTTTAGGGGGAAAAGAACTTACGCTATAATTAAATGTGTTATGCCACAAATACTCGAACCGTTGGACCGCTCCTCTCGAACCGGGTTGCGTCTCCTTGGTCGTCGGTACCTGCAAAGCACGCCGGGGATGGTCCCGGCGCGAACACTCCGACGCTCAAGTCAGTGATGGTCTAGAGAGAAAACGGCAGAGTAACGAGATAGTTCGTGAATGTGTGTTGTGTAAAATGAATGAACCTGCTCCCTTTTATAGGAGAAATTTGGAGAGTCCCAGTAGGATAAGAAGTCTTCTTCATATCAAACTCTCCATTAGGTTAAAAGGTCTCCTAAATCCCGAAAGTCCTCGTTACTACTAAATCTTTCGTAGCTTGACCACAAAGTCACCATGAAGTTCTAACCTCCTCAATGCGCACGAGAGCCTCTGGACACACGAGGACCCCCGGGCACCCCCCGCCGAGCACCTCCAAAGGCCGAGCACTTGAGAGGCGCCGAACACCCTACTACCATGATGTTTATCCGGTCCCCTTCTCATGACAATGACGACCGGCTTCCCAACCGGTTCTTCCCGAGCCACTACTAACGACCACATCATCTAGCCCCCCATTCCTTAGGCAAGTTAAGCTTGTCCTAAGGAATGAAAGATTACATGCATCTTGGTGATCATTTCGCCTACCTCCCTCAAACACTGTGCCATCACATAAGCTCGTAAAGCGCCATGCACGTCACGGAGCCGCGCATCTCTATATTGAGCGCTTCCCCAAAGCCAATAATCCTAAGGCCGAGAGCCAAACCCCGCCAAAGCACTCCATAAAGCCAGGCCATTGCTTCATGCCGAGCACACGGGGGTACCGAATTCTCGAGGTCCCCGAGCACGTGGAAATTCCGCGCACCCCGACTGCCGAGCACTTTGATTGGTCGGACACACGGGAGTGCCGAGCATGTCGAGCCGGACATCCTACGACGAACACCCGCACGCCGAGCACATCACAAGGCCGAGCACCTGCGGCGCCGAGCACCCGTCAAGACCTGTCGGGCACTCCCTTAGGAGAGAGAGAGACACGCCGAGCACTCTCGGCCACCTACGGTGCCGAGCACCTGAGCCGAGGATCCCCAACCCGAGTGTCGCGATGTCGAGTTCTCCCGCGAGGCCGAGCACACCCCGCGCCACGATGTCGAGCACTCGCTGCGCCATGATGCCGATCACCCGCCGCGCTACGTTGCCGAGCACCCATAGTGCCGCGCTGCCGAGCACCCGCGTCGAGCCGAGCGCCCCCTTCATGCCGAGCGCTCACCCTCGCCGAGCACCACCACGCGGCACCGGACATCGCCGAGCACCTCACTACCGAGCCCCGCGACGCCAACGCCAAGTACCAGCCCCCCATGGTGGCCCACCAATGCCCAGCACCTTATTAGGCGGCCGACGCCGAGCATATTAGGACGCCGGGTATTGAGCTATGCCGAGCACTGATAAACGCCGACCCTACGAGCACCGAGCTCTCACAGATGCCGAGCTCACGAGATGCTGGCCGTACTAAATGCCGAGTACGATGACCCCGACGAGTGCCGACCACAACGAGATAGCGCGACATTGCCGAGCTATCCACGTGACGCTAAGTCGGGCTCATCACACATAATGGTACTTTTCCCTCTTGCTTGCTTTCCCCCATCTTCTTATTACTAATTCTTCTAAGTAAGGTACTTAAGCACATGTGCCTAACCACTTTCCATCCACCACATGCCTTCACTTTCCAAATCAACATCATCCACCATATGTCACCCTCATCACATGTTCTCTTGAAAACCTCAATTAACTTTCCCTACAAGCTTCAACCACCACCCTTGATCTATTTTCAAACCAAGGGCCAAGATGAACCAACACCATCAACCCTAATTCCTCATCTATAAATACTCTTTCTCCTTTCATCCCCATTCACCATCTCAACAATCATCTCATCTAATGTCTTCTTACAAAATGCTTCTCCTACATAATTTCTCTCTCTAAAAAAGAGAGCACTCAACCCTTAGTTAAAATCCGGCGGCTACCATTCGACGAGCTTATACCACCGACGAGCACATTTACCCGACGTGCACTATCTCGACGAGCCCACGCCAATCCGTCGTTCACGCGCCTAGTACGCCTCCTCCGACGACCTTGAGCTACGCCCTCATCGCGCCGTGCGCACGCCGAGCCCACACCAAAGACACGCCGAGCTTACGTCTTAGGACGCCAAGAACCACCGAGCACGCCTAGTACCCCCCGGGACCCGACGAACACTCCTCTCCGACGAGCACTCACCAAGTCGCATACCATGGCCGCATCGGCAAGCTTTATGGGTACGCCTACTTCTCTTAACCCCTTTATTTTGTTGAGATTACCTTTGTAATGCACCTTCTTACGAGACTTGTATTTCTTGTAATTTGTTTCATTTATTTGTCATACTCTTCGCTTTTTACCGTTACTTCACCTTCACACCTCTTTAGAGCAACCTACCTCTCCAACCCATAATAGCTCTTCCTCTACGAGCCATACCACTAGCTCCTCCACTACTAGCGACACTAGTTCCACTACAAATTCATCATCACAGTCTTCACCCAAAGAGCCACTCCCCAGTGCCTTAGCTCTCCCGGGCCCGACGATCCCCCCCCCCCGACACCAAATCGAAAGAGAGTGCCGTCCAACTTCAAGCCATGCCTACCAACCCCCTCACTTCATATACGGACACCCAAATAGCCCTTCTCGCCAAGAAAATCGAATTGCCAAAAGGTTGGAAACTTAAAATCCCCGAGCCCGATGATTCTTTCGAGAGCCCCCAATCCGGTTACCATAGCTTCTACCTAGACCAAGTGAGTGCGGGGATGAGATTCCCCCTTCACCCCGACCTACTTAGTCTAAGCCAATTGTACGGGATGCCTCTAAACCAGCTACCTCCCAACTCGATTCGTCTCCTTGTTAGCTTCATCATGGTGTGTCGAGCCCGCCTCGGCGATCTCGACCCCACACTGTGCTTTTATTGCATTTGTCTTAGGAACCCGAAAAGCGCCCCGTACCTCATGCGCCGTACTCGTACTCGCTTCATAGATCAGCCCCAATCGAAGTCACACAATTGGAAAAATAAATACTTCTTCGTGCGTCCCCCTCCCGATACCTTCGAATTCCCGCCCATGGCCCCAAAGCAGGACAAGAACCCGAAGAAAAATACCACTTACGAGGCCCTTATTTATCAGTGGAATGAGTGCCCCCTTCTCATGATGAAACTGACCACCAGCGACCGGCTCCTAGGGCATTTCGGGCTGTCCAGACGTGCCACCAACCCTGTAGATGACATAGGTAGGGCCGGGCACCCTGTGCCGCTATCGTATCCCTTACTTTATTTGTCACGTTAATCATATGCATATAACTAGTTTATTTATATTTGTATCTTTGGTTTATTTTGCAGATGAGCTCCTTAAGATCGTGGCTGCACCCCCCTCTACTGTGACCACAGCTCCCATCGAGCCCTCAGAAAAGGTGCCGACTCCCCCCAAGGGGCGAACAACACTGATGGTTGACTCCCCCAAGGGCAATGTTCCTCTTCGCTCTCCTCCGCGCACCTATCCCCGCGAGCGCCCGGGGAGAACCTTCTCGGCCAAACGCAAGAGACTTAGATCATCGGAAGATCCCGAGGTGCCCCTGACACGGCCAAACAAGGTCGCCGGGAACCATGATGCCTCCGTGACCAGCTCCTACCTTGTTGATATCTTCCCGCGGGGCAAGACTACGAAATGGCCCACCAAGGTGGACCGAGCCGGAGCTATCACCTACCACCTCGGATTGGTACGTGACCCCCCCTCTCAATTCTTATTTATTAAACAAATGTTGTAAAATTTATGTATAACTCACCCTCTGTTCCAAATAGGCTCTAGCAGGCATGACCCCCCTCCTAGAGGAACAGCTGGAAGGCGATGGCGCCGAGATGGAGTCCCTCAAGGAAGAGGTGAAGAAGGGTGAAGAGAAACTCTCCAAGCTTCAAAAGACTCTCGACCTCCAAAAGACGAGAAGGAAAAGCTCTGAGGCAAACTCAAGGCCCAGGATGCTGAGCTTAAGGCCAAAGAGGCCGAACTCGAGGACAAGGATGCCAAACTCAAGGCCAAGGATGCCGAGCTCGAGGAGCTACGCTCGTCAGTGGATCCGCGCATTGCCCACACCCGAGCCGAGGGACTGACTTCCTTCTTAGCATCCGAACTCGGATGTCACTTCGTCGAGCGGTACCGACGCGAGCTGCTATCGAGGTACCATGACTCCAGGGCCTATCTGGTGAGGATATGCACAGCCTGCCGCCTATACTTCCACGAGGGGATCCACCGAACCCTGGCGAAGGTGAAAGAGGCAGGGACAGTTATTGTCGTGGACGAGGCGGAGGAGCTCGAGATGATGAGTGGCCTCCCTAACCCCGCGGGGTGGAACGGCGACCCGACCCTTCCGCCAACCCATTCTTGGTGGGAGCCGGCCCTGGAGACCGCCGCAAAGGCCATCGCCACTACCGTCGGCCTAGAGGCGGAGAAGATCCTCCTCGGAGGACAACGCACTCCCCTCCTAGATCTACCTGTGCCACTCGCTTATGGCTTTTTGTTTCTCTATCGACTCAGTTGCATGGAACCTCTCTCTAGATTATCTATTTTGTTATGTCGACGCGTAGCTACGAACCCTTTATTCTTGCACGAACTTTTTTATTTGGGCATGTAACCGTAAACTCGCTCGATACTTTGCTTTTATTGTGTTGCTTGTTTGTTTCAATTGTTCGCACTTACATAACTTATCTTGTACAAGTAACCACACTTCTTCATTCACCAAGTCCTAGAAGCACTTAACATTGTGACCACGGGCTTTTGCACCTAGCACAACTATTGCTAAGTCTTCCAAGACCCTCATTCTCAGTCTTACGCGATGACCTCATCAATCACAGAGGTCGTCGCCTAGCTCCACGAGCCTGAGCGAGGCTTACCAGGCTTTCACCTTAAAGAGGTCGTCGCCTAACTCCGCGAGCTTAGGCGAGACTTGCCAGGCTTTCACCCTAAAGAGGTTGTCGCCTAGCTCCGCGAGCTTAGGCGAGACTTGCCAGGCTTTCGCCCTAAAGAGGTCGTCGCCTAGCTCCGCGAGCTTAAGCGAGACTTGCCATGCTTTCGCCCTAAGGAGGTCGTCGCCTAGCTCCGCGAGCTTAGGCGAGACTTGTCAGGCTTTCGCCCTAAAGTGGTCGTCGCCTAGCTCCGCGAGCTGAGGCGAGACGGACAGGCTCGCGCCCTATGGAGGTCGTCGCCTAGCTCCGCGAGCTTAGGCGAGACTGACAGGCTTGCGCCCTATGGGGCTCGCGCCCTATGGAGGTCGTCGCCTAGCTCCGCGAGCTTAGGCGAGACTGACAGGCTTGCGCCCTATGGAGGTCGTCGCCTAGCTCTGCGAGCTTAGGCGAGACTTGCCAGGCTTTCGCCCTAAAGAGGTCGTCGTCTAGCTCCGCGAGCTGAGGCGAGACGGACAGGCTCGCGCCCTATGGAGGTCGTCGCCTAGCTCCGCGAGCTTAGGCGAGACTGACAGGCTTGCGCCCTATGGAGGTCGTCGCCTAGCTCCGCGAGCTGAGGCGAGACGGACAGGCTCGCGCCCTATGGAGGTCGTCGCCTAGCTCCGCGATCTTAGTCAAGACTGACAGGCTTGCGCCCTATGGAGGTCGTCGCCTAGCTCCGCGAGCTGAGGCGAGACGGACAGGCTCGCGCCCTATGGAGGTCGTCGCCTAGCTCCGCGAGCTTAGGCGAGACTGACAGGCTTGCGCCCTGTACACATATCACACATGAAAAGAGTTAAGCTGAAAGTACCTCAAATGCAATTTTATTACTTGTCTCTCCAAAACATAACCATTAACAAACGAAAACAATTAAAGATAACATGTCTCCAACGACGGATAATATTTATTCAAATACGATATGCTCCACGATCGTGGCAACAACCGCCCCTATATCTTCCATTAGCTCGTCCGGGAAGCTAATTCCCAATTCTTGCTTCTTCTCCCGACGTGAGCACTCAGGCAGGTCATCACTCTTCCTCTTATGTTGCGCCTCGGCCGTCTTCAATGTGACCTCATAGCACCGCCGAGACTGAAACTGGTCTCCAGTCACCTCCCCAACCTCATCCCCTACGGGGAACTTGATCTTCATGCAATAAGTCGAAATGGCTGCTTGGAATGAATTCAAGCTAGGCCGCCCCAGTATGATGTTGTAGGCCGAGCTAGCATCCACGACCAAGAAGCGAACCATCTTTACCTTCCTCAAAGGCGACCTTCCCAATGCCACAGTCAAACTAACTTCACCAACGGGACGGACCTCACTACCACTGAAGCCATAGAGGGCAGTATGGACCGGCTCGACCTTCACGTCCAACTCCATCTTCTGCAAGCACTTTAGGAAAATGGTGTCCGCCGAGCTTCCTGTGTCTATGAGTACCCTTTGCACATCGTAACTAGCCACCTCCGCAGTGATGACCAAGGCATCATTGTGTGGGACGGCAAGCCCCTGCACATCGCCAGTTCCAAACTTCAAGGTGGCCAGGCTCCTCTGCACATGTACCTCAGCCACCTCATTAGCCACACCCTTACCCCGGTAAGTCCTCTTCCTCTCTCTGTGTGAGTCTCCATCTGTAGGACCTCCCGCGATCATGTGTATTACACCTTTCTTCACCGGTCTGTCAGGCTGCTCATCAGTCCTCCGCTGCTTGTCCCCTGACTCACGCTCCTCCCGGCGATCTTCTCGGCGCTCCCTATCCTGGATCATGAACTCCTTCAAATGACCGGCCCTAATGAGCCGCTCAATCTCATCCTTCAACTCTCGACAAAAGTTAGTAGAGTGACCATAGTCTCGGTGGTACCGACAATATCTATCCTTTCCTTCTAAAAATTTCCGCGGTGGGGGTAGGGGCTTTGGTTGTGCAAGCAGCTTATCCTCCCCCCGCTTCTCCATCATCTCTAGGATTTCCTGTTGTGGAGCATTAAGTAGTTTGTAGTGCTCGTACCTCGAACCCCTGAATCGATCCTCAACCTTAGACTCCTTGGGGGCGGTTCGTCGATCACCCTGTCGAGGCTTCTCCTCTACCTGCTTAATCTTTGTCTTGTCACTTCGAAGGAAATCCGCCTCTGATTCCTCCATATTCACATACTTGCTGCACCTCTCAAGTAGCTCATCAAAGGACCTCGCCGGCCTCTTCGCCAAGGAATCTCTACACTTCCCAGGCCTCAATCCCCGCGTAAGGCCCCCAGCTTTTATCTCTTCTGAGGCCGAGGGGACCTCCACGCACTCCTTAGTGTACCGCGCTACATACTGTCGCAAGGTCTCCCCTTCCTTCTGCTGCATATTGATCAACGAGAGGTACGTCTTCTCATGTTTCCTGGCACTCGCAAACTGATTCAGAAACAAAGAGCTGAACTTTTCAAAGCAATCGATAGATCCCGCCGGCAACTGGTGGAACCAATCTTGTGCCGACCCCTTCAAAGTCGTCAAAAAGGCCCGGCAGCTCACGGCATCACTATACCTGTGCAGCACGGCTATGTTGTCAAACGATCTCAAGTGCCTAGCTGGGTCCGCCGATCCGTCATATGACAAACTCAACTCCCTAAAGTTGCTAGGCAAGTCTCCTCCTAAGACATCCTCTGCAAAGGGGTGTCCTCGCGAGACTACAGGTCTCTTACCCTGCATCCGAGCATGGAGTTCCCGCATTTGAGCTGCCAACCTCTCCAAAGTTAACCTTTCTAGTTGCTCCGTCGCCATCGGGCGGGAGGTCACTGACCTAGCATCCTCCTCGTCACCCCTCTCCACGCGCTGGTGCTGCTGTTGCACGGGGGTTTGTTGTTGAGGTGTTAGCGGCTGTCGCGGCGGAGGTTGTTTAAACGTCTCATTAGGGGCTCATTTATCCACCTCTTGAGCCCGGCCTATTGCCTCCGCAATGAACCTATCCAACTCCGACCTGGTCATCTGGATAACCGGGTCCTCCCGTGGTGTCCAAAAAACATTATCCCCCGGAGGGTTTTGTGCTCCTACCACGACCAACTGCCTACTCCCAAGGGCACCACTCTAATCACCAGCACCCCCGGATCCTAAAACACCTTGATTTTCCCCGCCATCAACCGTGGTACCAGCCTCCTTCGCTTTGTCCGCCACACCACCAGATCCTCCCGGGTTCGCTGCGCGTTTCTAAGCTTCTGATGGTGGTATCGGGGTCACGCCCGGGCCCAAAAACGTCTCTTTGGGGGTGACAGGCGATGATGACCAGCCCGGCGGGGGACCTGCCCCGAAGGCCCTCCGAGCCCACTCCTCATCCATCTCCTTAGTCAAGTTCTTCTTCGAATTATCTCCTTCCATGACTTCTATCGTTCTTCTTTTGTAGTGAGAAAAAAAACCCTTAAAACTCTGGTAGAAGACTGATCATCCCCACAGACGGCGCCATTTTGTTATGCTATAAATACTCGAACCGTTGGACCGCTCCTCTCGAACCGGGTTGCGTCTCCTTGGTCGTCGATACCTGCAAAGCACGCCGGGGGTGGTCCCGGCGCGAACACTCCGACGCTCAAGTCAGTGATGGTCTAGAGAGAAAACGGCAGAGTAACGAGATAGTTCGTGAATGTGTGTTGTGTAAAATGAATGAACCTGCTCCCTTTTATAGGAGAAATTTGGAGAGTCCCAGTGGGATAAGAAGTCTTCTTCATATCAAACTCTCCATTAGGTTAAAAGGTCTCCTAAATTCCGAAAGTCCTCGTTACTACTAACTCTTTCGTAGCTTGACCACAAAGTCACCATGAAGTTCTAACCTCCTCAATGCGCACGAGAGCCTCTGGACACACGAGGACCCCCGGGCACCCCCCGCCGAGCACCTCCAAAGGCCGAGCACTTGAGAGGCGCCGAACACCCTACTACCATGATGTTTATCCGGTCCCCTTCTCATGACAATGACGACCGGCTTCCCAACCGGTTCTTCCCGAGCCACTACTAACGACCACATCAAAATGAAATCTTCAGGCCATAAACATCGAGGGCCCCTATTTGGACAAGATAATCGACTACCACACTGCAAACTCTGGTTGGCAAATTGAGAAGAAGGAGAAAACGGGCCCACTTATTATTCTCCCCGCAATGAATTCAACCATCCCCTGCTCAAGAAAAGTGCTGCAAATGGTGTACCTTTGGAGAAAATCGCACGAATCATCCCTATTCTTGGTTGATCCTGCGCTAGATAGATCGACAATCACTTTATGTTGTGTGTGATGGCAGCATGATCATACGTTTAAACTTAAAGTTAGATTTCGACTCTTTTTAAGTTGCAACGGGAAACAACAGCATAAGATGTTTAAGTCTTGATTTGAAACTTCACCTGTTTAACAGATGATAATTTGGAATTTGCATTTTATCTTGAGTGACCAATATCTTGGAAGTTGGAGGCGCATGGTTGTTATTTTGTAGAAGATTTGATTCTACCGATATAAGTTGGATTGATATAAGTTGTATTTTTTATCGTTGGATTGACACAATGCTTCTGCATATGTTTAAAACCAAAACAATACCTCACATCTTGAATTGACACAACTTACTGGACTAAACTGGTGTGTATGTTTTACTTTTTATGTATGGCAAAGCCATCTACTACTAAATAATCGATGTGTCTATTGAAACTGTCAAGTAAATGCCATATTTACAAA
The DNA here is from genome assembly GCA_902706635.1 of Striga hermonthica. Classification (NCBI taxonomy): domain Eukaryota; kingdom Viridiplantae; phylum Streptophyta; class Magnoliopsida; order Lamiales; family Orobanchaceae; genus Striga; species Striga hermonthica. Next base: position 14,557,380 of record CACSLK010030184.1, on the reverse strand, counting down.
TTCACATGATTCATTAACCAGGTGAAACTTTTTGTCTGCCTGGCTATTTACTCTTTCAGACTACACAAAAAAGGGGAGAGAGATATAAGCTATCCCTATACTGCAGTTCCCACACTGTAGGATTCCGGCATTGAATTAGACAAAAAATGCTGCTTTTGAAATTATTAATTTTCTCATTCATCCTTGCTAGATTTCCAATTGCAACATTAGCTCCCACACTGTAGGATATGCAGAAACTAAATAGATCCTCTCAACGACACAGTGTTTCTCCATTTGTCACCCAGCGCACAAAACTGTCCGAAAAGTCGCCAAAAACTTCCGAATCACGAGCTTCATCGTAATACAAGTCTATTTTAATTCGACCATTTCCCTACAAATTTTGACGAGTTTCACGAATCCATAACGTATGCACATGCACATGAACAAACAGATGAACATACAATAAAAGCTCGGTTGCTTATTCACAATAGGAATTCACCTGCTACAGCTGAACTAAAGGCAAAGTGAGAAGCATGTTATCTCTCTAAGATGAGTTTCTTTCATTTAATCAGTTCATTTTTTTTACGCATTTTGTGATGTTGAATTTAATAAGAGAAAGGGTAAAATATTCGGGTTTATTGCATCAAACCTCCCTGTATATACTAAATCGGCGCGTTTTCCCCCTATATTTTAAAAATTGCGTCATACCCCCTTGTATTTAAGGTTTGCATGCACACGCTCTCCTTTTACTGTTTTCATGTTAACGGCGTTAATATTTTTGTAAAATTCCCGTTATGCCCTCCGAATATTATATATATATAATTCTGATAAATTGAATTTATCATGATATATTCAGTATATCGCGAGAAATTGAATATATCGCGAGAATTTGAATAAATCGCGAGAATTTGAATAAAAGTTAACGACGTTAATATTTTTGTAAAATTCCCGTTATGCCCTCCGAATATTATATATATATAATTATGATAAATTGAATTTAACATGATATATTCAGTATATCGCGAGAAATTGAATATATCGCGATAATTTGAATAAATCGCGATAAATTGAATAAAAAAAATGTTGTGCCTCTAGGATTCGAACCTACGACCTCCTTGGGGGAGGAGCATGCATACAACCACTATACCACTCATGCTTATGTGTTGGATGTGTTAACGTTTAATATATATTAACATTGCATATGGATAAATAAAATTAAATTTGAAAGATAATGTAAATTATATTAAATTAAATTATTAAAAAAATAAAAAACTTAAGATAAATTAGAATACAAAAAATTTAAATTATATAAAATAAAACAAAAAAAAAAAAAATAATTTAAACAACTTATTATATTAAACAAAAGAAAATAATTAAAATAAAATATAAATAAATCTAAAAAATTACAGTTAAAATAATAATATTTATTGTATTTGTTTTAAATACTTTCATATACATTTATATTTTATTATTTATTTTAATTTGTATTACTCCATATTATTTTGTTGCATTATTCTTTTTATTTCATAGTTAACAACTATATTTATTTTGTTTAACTTAAGACAATGAAATAAAATTAAAATAAATTTTACTAAATAAAATATAAAAATTAAAATTATTTATTTATAATTAAAATCATGTACTAAAATATTAACTGAATAATTCTATTTTAAATTGTAGAATATAAATAAAAAATTCTATTATTCTTAACTAAAAAACGACTCATTGTAAATAATTATAATGGATTTTAATTTTAGCATTTTTTATTTAATAGAACATAAAACAAGAATAATAAAATTTAAATTATTTATTAGAAATTAAAAAATACGAATTTTAAATAACTCATTAATTTATAACTCGTTTTATTCTTATTTTTAATAACTCATTATAAAATACGAATTAAATAACTCATTTTATTCTTATTTTTAAATGCTCATTGTAAATAATTATAATGGATTCTAATTTATAACTCATTAATTTAAAAATACGAATTAAATAACTCATTTTATTTTTATTTTTAATAACTCATTATAAATAATTATAACGGATTCTAATTTTAGCATTTTTTATTTAATAGAACATAAAATAAGAATAATAAAATTAAATTATTTATTAGAAATTTAATATATGAATTTTACTGAAAAATTAAATTTATATATTTCTCTATTTTTTTAAGAAGATAAATAATATAAAAACTAAATAAAAGTCATAAATACAAATAATATACAGCTATTGAATTAAATTTGTTTTATTTATAAAATTACTACTTTAATAATATATAATAAATAAAGTATCATTTATTTTATTTTAAAGAATTTTATTGTATTTATATATATATTATATTACTTCAATTCATGAAAACATATTTTAATTGTTATATTAAATTTATTTTATATTTATAAATTTTTATTTTTTAATGAAAGTATCATTTTGTTTCAATATTAAATAATAAAATTATTTTATTATTTTCAAATTACACATTTAAATTTATTCAGTTTAATATTTATTTTATTTTATTTTAATTATATTTTCTTATAGTTAATCTATTTTGTAATTTTTTTATTTTATTTTTTGTTTGATAAAGTTTTGTTCTCTTTGTATTCTTTTAGATAAGTGTGTGTCAAATATATACCATACAATGATGGTAGCAAGGTGGTTTGGTGCCTTGTGTGTAGAGTTTTTTGCCTGAGATCGAACCCTGGGATAAGCAAAATATTTTTCAGTATTTTTCAGGGGTAAAATAGTAATTTCGGTGACTTTAGAGTGAAAAAATGAAGAAAAAGTCGCACAGCACGCGCGTGCACTCCACTGCCGTCATCTTAGACGGTTTAGGGGGTTTCGCGCATGCAAATCTTAAATACAAGGGGGTATGACGCAATTTTTAAAATACATGGGGAAAACGCGCAGATTTAGTATAATACAAGGGGATTTGGTGCAATAAAACCTAAAATATTCTAACTTTCTCGCTCATGACATTTTCCGATGACGTGTGCAGTGACCTGAGCATACAAGAGTTGATTCTGCTTCATCATACAAATTAAACTCATTTCAAGTTTGCCAATATGAACAAAATTTCAAACGAACTACCTCTCCAACAACTCTTCATCGAATGAATTGCCGGAGGACGAAAGCTAATCTACGTCGACAAAGTTAGAGTAATCGATAGCGTTCCAACTTTCATGTTCGATGTATCTATCTCTTTGCATTTCCGAGAAAATCTCTCTAGTAGGCTGAGTGCATCTGCAGTAAAGAAAGTTTTTTCCTACAAAACAAGTTGAAAAAAAACGTAGTTCGCTCATGATAAGTTCACGCGCGCACACCTAAGGAAGAAAATCTCACCGACCACTTACAAAATTAAAACATTCATTATTAAGGAAAGTAATATACCTTAAATATGCTAGCTGTCTTTCAGAAGTCGACACGTCTGGTGCCGACTCAGGAAGAATTTTAGTACTTCCTTCAAATTCACTGGAGAAATCGGCACTCGGAAAACCTTTATGGAAGTTTGAGGGAGATGTTGATGAGCGTTGTTCACGAAGAATGTGACCCTCTGACCTATACATGTAGAAGAACAATAATGTGAAATATCACATTGCATATGATTATAAGGTCACAGCAAAAACACCAAGCAAATCAAAGGTTATACATGTAGAAAATTTCATCTGATAACCGAACATCTGTAACTTGTCTAGAAATTTTCACCAATTTAAATGGAAGTACGTATACATATATATATACCACCCATTGTCATTCATATCTGGGTATTCATTCCTTGGAAGATTAAGTTGATGAGAATGAAGCTCCCACAAATCAGGTTTACCTGGTTGAGGCAGAAAATGCCCCAAAAATCTGACCAAACACAAGCGAGCTATTAAATAGGCCGATACATATATCTGACCAAACACAAGCAGAGCTATTTATAATCTCCTTCAACATGAGGGATTCCAAGAGGCACATCCAAAATTGTAAACACCAGTCCACACTTACATATATATACATAGTTGTGTTTTGCTTCTCAGCATCAACATAAGCATTGCTGGAATATCTTTGTAAAGTTATTGGGACTGTTGTAACGCCCCACTTTTATTTGCCGAAAATTAGGATAAATTTTTCAAAATTTATTCAAAATACTTGAGGCGCTACTCTTTTTCCAAATCAATAATCAATACTTACCAATCATCAATACTCAATCCTCAATACTCATTCTTCAATAATCAATAATCCCAATAATCAATAATGCAATCCAAGCATTTCAATAATCAATATCCTAGGGAATACACTCACTTTCAATAATCCAGTAATCAATAATAGAAAAAATCAATAATAGCAATATACAATTCAAGGCGGAAGTAATTTCAATAATATTAAGACCACCACTCGCCTCCCTCTGTCGTGCCCGCAATACTAACCTGCATCAATGAAGAGCAGGTGGGGATGAGCACAAGAGGAAAAGTAGTGCTCACCACTATGCAGTAATTAATGTCAATAACTATAAAACAATTTAAGTATGGTCGCAGCATGTATACGAATCAATAATCGTCCCATCTCCTATCAATAATCAATAATGGTCTCATGTGCACACCTATAACAATAGACTACTGCCGAGCTATATACCGAACGCCTTCCTCGAAGGCCTTACAACGAATGCCCGGCCAGCATGAGCAATAATCCACCCCGAATGCCAAAACTTTCGCCTTGGCCTTACATACGAGGAT
>CACSLK010030184.1:14526913-14543387 GCA_902706635.1 Striga hermonthica | reverse complement strand
GACTTGCGAGTTTCATAGCTGGTCAAAGTTGAGCAATGATTTTAGCAGCTTCATAGCTGGTAATCAAAATTTTTCAACTCTTCTTCTCCCAACCCGGCTTGCGAGCTGGTCGAAGTCGAGCAACGATTTTAGCAGCTTCATAGCTGGTAAACGAGAGTATTTCGACTCATCGTCTTCCCATCCCGGCTTGCGAGTTGGTCGAAGTCGAGCAATGATTTTAGCAGCTTCATAGTTGGTAATCGAAAGGTTTTCAACTCGTCTTCTTGCAACCCGGCTTGCAAGCTGGTCGAAGTCGAGCAACGATTTTAGCAGCTTCGTAGCTGGTAAACGAGATTTTTTTGACTCGTCTTTTTCCCATCCCGGCTTGCGAGTTGGTCAAAGTCGAGCAATAATTTTAGCAGCTTCATAGCTAGTAATCGAAAGTTTTTCAACTCGTCTTCTCCCAACCCGGCTTGCGAGCTGGTCGAAGTCGAGCAACGGTTTTAACACCTTCTAGCAGCGTCGTAGCTCACAAGCGCAAGATTCTTATTACTGTTGTTTCTTTTGTCCTATAATTAGCTTCATATTCGTGTCAATATTCTTGTGCAGACATTTTCTGTTTGTGTTAAGGGATGCGCCAAGAAGTGTTTTTTCTTTATGTAGCGTCGCAGTTGTGTGAATCCGACTTCGTAGTCATAAGCTTCGTAGCTTAATCGAGATTCTACTCGAGAAATACAACTTCATAGTTGCTAAAAATCGACTTCGTAGTCGTAAGCTTCATAGCTTAATCGAGATTCCACTCGAGAAATACAACTTCATAGTTGCTGGAGTTAGTCGGCTTCGTAGTCGCTTTAAAAAAATTGATTTTCTAGGTAATTGTAATAAAACCGACATGTAAACGCAAAAAAGAGACATAATTGAAGCGTAAACTTGGAATTCATTTCATTACTTAATTTGATTCGAATATTGTTCAGTACAAAAGAGTTCAAAACATTGCCCTAAGCGTAAAAACGTTTGAGATGGATCACGTGCCAAGATCGCGGCAGTTGTCGGCCTTCTCTATCCTCGAGTTCGTACGCGCCTCTCTCGAGCACTTTTGTGATAGTTCAGGCTCCTTCCTAATTAGCTTCAAGCTTCTCGACGTGCTTGAGAGCGTCTGCTCATTTGAGGACGAAATCACCAACTTGGAACCGTCTGGTTCGGACTTTCTTATCGAAGACTGCACGCATTTTCTGTTTGTATTCGACAGAACATATCCATGCCTCTTCCCGTCTTTCCTCAATTAGGTCGAGGGCTTCTTTGGCCATTTCTTCGTTCTTTTTCTCCTCGAAGTATGTCGACCTGTGCGATCTTAGCGCAATTTCCAATGGCAAGAGCGCATCCATCCCATACACCATATTGAATGGTGAATGGCTCGTTGAGCTTCTTGGTGTCGTCCTATATGCCCATAGGATAGTTGTTAACTCGTCGACCCAAGCTCCTGATGCCTTTTCGAATCGTTTCTTTAGCCCCTGAAGGATAGTCCTATTCATCACCTCGACTTGCCCGTTAGCTTGGGGGTTAGCCACCGAAGCAAATCTCTGCTTGCTTCCCATGTCGAGGCACCATGCTTGGATTTGTTTCCCCTGGAATTGTGTTCCGTTATCAGAGATCAATACTTTCGGAATACCAAATCGGTAGCAGATATTGTTGAACAGGAATTGTATCATTCTTTCCTCAGTGATCTTTGCCAGGGGCTCTGCCTCGACCCACTTACAAATAATCGACTGCGACTATAAGGAACTTTCTCTGCCCCGTTCCCATTGGCAATGGGCCCACCAGGTCGATACCCTATTGGGCGAAGGGAATCGGGCAGTTGATGGTCGTCATTGTTTCAGCTGGAATGCGAGTGATCTGTCCATGCCGCTGGCATTTCTCGCATTTCTGCCCAAGCGTTTCTGCCATCCTTCGCAGTTTTGGCCAGTAGCCTGCTCGCAGGGCTTTTCCCGCTAATGATCGAGATCTTACGTTTGCCCTGCAACGTCCTTCGTGAATTTCTCGCAAAAAGTAATTCCCTTCGTCTTCTGAAACACACCTCAAATGCGGCCCGACATATGATTTTTTGTATAGCACCCCATTGACTCGAAATAATTGCTCAGATACCGAGCAGCTTTTTCTGCCTCTTGCTTGTCTCCTGCAGGTACTCGTCCCTGCAAGAGTTCCCAAATCGACTTCCTCCAGTCATCTTTTTTGTCGACTTACATTGTTTCGCCTAGGAAACTTCCTTCGAGGTGCATGGTGGTGATGTGATTTCTCTTTTTTCCCTCAATCGAACTCGCAATTCTTGCGAGCCAATCTGCTCGCTTGTTTTCCTCTCGCGGGACTTGTGTTAGCTCGAATTTTTCCAATCCCTGCACAAGGCTTTGGATTTCCTTGACGAATTTCATCATTCTATCCTCCTTTACTTCGCAATTCCCCAACACCTATCCCACATGAGTTGTAAGTCAGAGTGGGCCATGATTTATGTTGCTCCGCCACCAATTGCAAGTTGGATTCCTTTGATTAACGCCTCATATTCTGCTTCGTTATTCGAGGCCTTGAACCCCATCCTAATGGCAAAGTATAGTTTCTCACCCTCGGGGACACAAGGATGACTCCCAAACCAAATCCTTTGGCTGCTGAGGATCCATCGACATGCATGACCCATTTCTTTTCTTCTCCTTTGGTGCCTTCTTGGATAAAATCCGCTAAGGCTTGAGCTTTTATGGCTCGTCTGGGCTCATACTTGATGGAGTATTCGCTCAGCTCCACCACCCACTTCACGAGTCGACATGAGACAGTAGGTCGCCCCAGGGTCTCCCCGAGTTGAAAGTTTGTTCTCACCGCTATCACGTGATTCAGGAAATATGGTGTCAATTTTCTAGCCGTCACTACCAACGTGGCTTTCTCGACTTTAGAATATCTTGTCTCCGCACCTTGGCGTACTCGACTTGTATAATAAATCGGCTGCTGGGAACCTCCCTCTTCTTGCAACAACACTGAACTCAGATAAACCACCCCCACCAAGATGTACAACACCAACTCGTCACCCGGCTCTAGTTTTGTCAAGAGGGGCAGCTCACTAAGAAACTCTTTTAGCTTTTCAAAAGCCATCTAAGCTTCATCACTCCATTGGAAGGTCGTCTTCTCGCAGGGACGGGGGCGCACGGGCGCGCACTGAGCAGCAGCACGCGCTCGCGGGCGCAGGCCTGCCAGGGGCAGCGCGCGGGGACGACTTGGCCAGCAAGAAACCGAGGCTTCTAGGAGTCTTTTTGAGCTGAATCTTCTATAGATTATTGTTCCCTACTTGGAGCACAAGTCAAGATCTTCTAGGATCCCTTAGATATTTAGTTTCCTTCTTTCATTATGATATCTAGATTGTTTAGGTTACTTAATATTCTATTGCTTTATTAGAGTTATAGGTAGAATAAGATTAGATCTAGTTGAGGCCTATATAAAGGCCATTCCTCTTGTTATTTTATTCATCCAAGAAATTAATACAAAAACCCGAACTTTTGTTCAAACACTTTGCTTTAGATTTCTTCTTGATTTTTCTTGCAATTTTATTCCTTTCGAGGGGCTCGAGTGTGTTAACCTCCTAACACCTATCGAGCGATTTAAGGCACGGGAGCGGCTTGTCGAAAATCGGGACATGCGATCTTCATCATTGGTGCTTTCATTGAGAGTATCAAGATCTTGTGTCTATTTCTTTCCCATTCTTATAATTTTCGTTAGTTTAAAAACAATAAAAAATCTTCCATCACGAGTCCTCGAGCTAAAGAAAGAAGACAAGAAAGGAAGGACATGGCCAACAAGGAAGTGAAGGAGCGATTGGACAACCTTGGCGTCCAAGTGAGGAGCATCAGCGAAAATATGGAGGGAAGGCTCGGATCACTTGATGAAGGCCAAAGAAACACCAATGTGGCCGTGGCGCGACTCGAGCAACGCCTAGACGAAGTGCTACGTGAGTTTCAACAGCAGTAGCAGCGACAACGCGATGCACCGCCGCCACCACCACCACCTCAGGCATGCGCAGTAACAGCCACACGAGTACGAGCACGAGCGCGAGGAAGACTTTGAGCGGCGATACCATGTTTTCAACTACCATGACAGCCCGGCGCCCGACATACTGAGGCTCACGCTGTCCACCTTCACCGGCACCGACATGACGCATGGCTCAACCGGGTTGTGTAATACTTCGAGCTTAACGAGACTGATGGGAATGACTGGGTACGCAGCCTACTACCTTGATGGGGAGGCCAACGTATGGTGGCAATGGCTCACGAGCGTCTACCGCAACTGGCAACGAGTCATCACATGCGGCGATTTCGAGCGCGAGTTACTCACGCATTTTGGAGCATCCGACTATCACAACTACGATGAAGCACTCTCACGCATACGACAGATAGGTAGATTGCGTGAGTACCTCAAGGAGTTCGAGAGATTGGCATGTCCCGTACGCGGTTGGCCTGAGACTGCCTTAGCTGGAGCATTCATAGGAGGCCTGAAATTTGACCTAGCCGCTGAGGTACGCTTGGAACGACCGAATTTGATGCACGCGGTTATGGAGGTTGCCCGACGACGAGACGACCATCTCGCCGCCACCCGAAGAGGAAGGGCAGATGCGCGATTCACCAAGCCGCGATACAAGAAACTTGGCCCGAGCGATTTCATTCCGAATGCCCGACCGCCATATAAGTTTCGACCACCATATCCGGAGGTTAAGAGATTAACGTTTGAAGAGATGAGACGCCAGCGTGAGAAAGGACTCTGTTTCAAGTGCGGCGAGAAATTCACGCCTGGCCACCGATGCTAGCAAGCTTTTGTGATAGAAGTCGTCGACTCAGACGAGGAAGAGCCAATAGTTGAGGAACATGTAGAGAGCAAGGTTGAGGTCGGGGTGCACGAAGAAGAGGCCGAGATCTCGATGCACGCAATGGCGGGAACTCAAGGACCGAGGACGATGCGGCTATCGGCGTTGGTCAAGGACCGCCGTGTAGTCGTACTCGTGGACAATGGGTCGTCGTACAACTTCATCAACGCAACGCTATCTCAAAAGTTGAAGTTGCCGATGACGAGGGTCGAACCTGTAAGTTTTGGTTATTGGCAGTAAATCGATGAACCTTCTGATGATCACAGAGTTCAGAAATATGCGGGAGTATTTAAGGCAAGTTTATTTTTGGTATAAATAAGACATGTTTTCATGTAAGTCAAATTGACTAATTATTTGTATTATTATCTTTGCAGGTCGACAAGATTAAAGGGGAGATTCACCTTCTATAATCAAAGATGAGAATGATCGTGGGATTCACTTTCCTTATGCATGTATCACTTGGGCGCAAAGACTTACCAAATGATGCTGAAGGTAAAAGGAAGACGAGAACAGAGTTAAGTATGACTTTTGATCGGGAATTTTTGAGTTTTATGTTTTCTTTCCTTGAGTGAAGATAGAGATATTCAGAACACATTTTTTTGTAACAGAATGTTCGATGATTCTTGATGGGCCAAGAATGTTGGATAATTGCTGAAGGTAAACCGGAGGATGTGGCGAGTAAGAAGCCATTTCATCTTTTTTTGTCGGAGGTTCATTCTGATATAGTTTGAGGGATTCGAACTAGAAAATACACAAGAGAATTGTGGTCAGATAAGTAGTTGTGTGGATCATTATTGAAGTAGAGTGTAGAGGGAGTCAATACTATAAATCCTTGAATGATGTACGAGTTGTTCACATTGTTAAAAGAGATCTGAAGGGAGAGTGGGACGCTCTCCTGAAGGTTCAATTCTTAGTGAAAACTGCTTCTGTAATTGTTTGGATCTTCGTCACTGTCTGTTTGTTATATTTACGTGCAACTCTAGATACTTGGTGTACTAGTATCAAATTTCAATTGGTATCGGAGCGGGTTTCCGTTACATTACAAAAAGATCTGAGGACTTGGGTTACTGTACAATATGTCTAGGCCTCCAAAACTGAACAGTTCAAATTACTTGTATTAGAAGTCTATGATGACCATTTTCCTACGATCACTTGAAAAATGTGTTGAAAATGGTTGGGAGCATCTAGTCACGTCACAATCACCCGATCAAGGAAAAGGAGCTACGACAGTCATCGTTCCTAAACCTAAAGACAATTGGACAGATGCTGAGGAGCTTCAAGAAGAAGCGAACTATCGTTCCTTGTATGCGATCATGATGGCAGTAGATCAAACAAGACACAAGATGATAGTTTGTTGTAAGACTGGAAAAGATGCCTGGCGTGTTCTACAACGTCAATTCGAAGGTTCAACGGCTGTCAAAGCATCCAGACTTCAACGGGTAACTCTTGAATTTGATGAGATCAAAATGAGGGATGAAGAGACAATTGACATATACTATGCCAGATTCTGTGATCTGGTGAATCAAAGTATGATGCTTGGAGAAGAAATTTCTGAGAAGCGTCAAGTACAAAAGATTATGAGAATCGTCGTTCTCAAGTTTAGAGAGAAAATCACAGCTCTTGAGAGTTTCCAAAGAGTGGCGTCTCTGGATATTGATTAACTACTCGGAGAGCTCAGGACGTTTGAAATCAACAACAACTATGACAAAGTCAAAAGTAAGGGCTTAGATCTCAAAGCTACTGTAGTTGAGGAAAGAGAAGAAAGCAATGACAATGAAGGTACGTTGGAAGAAGATAGTGAGCTAAAAGAAGCACTAGCTCTAGTTGCGCGAAACTATGGGAAGTTTAGTCAAAGGCTGTGCAAGAATAAATTTGCTGGAAAGAAGGGCAACATTTTCAGCAAGAATGTGGTGAAGGACAAGAAAAGTAGTATGCCACTCTCAAAACCCGACTCACAACGAGTTGAGAAGGATCAATGTAGGGAGTGTCGAGGCTTTAGACACTTTCAGTATGAGTGTGCTAACCATAAGAAGAAAAACAAGTCTCTAAAGGCAACCTGGGAAGATTCAGATGAGGAAGGCACAGACAAACCTCCTTCTCACACGAGTAACATGGCAATCCATACCTCAGTCCAGAAGTTCATGGGTCTCACCACTTCTCATGTTCCGATCAAGTTTGAAGAAATTTTAAAAGAAGCTGAAGCATCTGAAGATGAAGCAGATCAAAACGTGTGTGTTGATCCAGTACACTTACCTGCCATGGAAAAGTGTACTCAAGCATCAAAAGCCTTACAGAAGCTTCAAAACGAAGTGTTTAGACTTTCAAGAGCAAATAGGGTGTTGAACGAACAAGCCTCCTCTTCCATTGTTGCTAAAGATTGTGAGCTGGATACTGCAAAGGCTCGAACCAGCATCCTTGAGAGCAGTGTCAAACTTGCTAAGCAAGACGGACTGGAAAAGGCTCAAACCATTGAATGCTTGAGGACCGAACTATTTTCTACCCAGAAACTTCTTGCAGAACGGAACCAGGAATTCATGAAGATGAAAATCGAAGCTGATCGACTGATGAACGAACATGCTAGCATGGAAAGTAGACTGAAAGCAAATTCTGACGAGTTAAACCAACTGCCGAAGTCGTTCGAAAACTGAACAAGGGAAAATCATATATGAATGAACTTCTCTCCATGGGGAATCAACATGGTGATCTTAATGGAATATGGTACACGGGGAAGGAGAACAATCCTGATTCCTCAATTGGGACTTCAAGTACAAAACATATCGGCCTTGAATTTGGGGACAAATCTGGAATTGGAGGTATGACCTGCATGGGAAACCTTCTAGAAACTTGTTTGACAGGTTTGTCAAAAGCACTGTAAGTAAACTTCTCTCTCCAAAATTCCCATTGAAGGTTCATTCACCTATTGTTGTTATATGAGAATTAACAACGATAATATAATGAAAATTACGTTGAGTATTCAAGACAGATTAACGTAGGACATGAAAGTTTAAAAGCAGAGTTTATTGAATATTATGGTATGATATTTTTTGTATCTCCCGTCTGGAGAGCTTCTTCTCTCCCTTTTATATTTATTTACAACATTTATCAGAAATGTAATCATTACATTAGAAATGTCAATGGCGGCTAATTGCCATTTATCTTTGTAGCGCGCCACTTGGCAAGGTGTAATGATGACTTTTACTGAGTTGGCACCGCCTTATGATGTCGGATCGGCAAGTCATAGATATCGGCTTGATAAGCCATGACCGACATGTCATAACCGACATGTCATAACCGATATGAGATGTCGGTTAGTTGATGAGGATGTCGGTTCTTGTGTCATTTTCACCCAATATGGGGTTGATTTGGGACCCGCGAAGATATCAACCTTTTGAGTGAATATAATCTTCCGTTTACTGAGCATAGACTGAGCATAAAACCCTGATAAGCACTACTAACTTGGTTTACCAAAAACAATATCAACAAGGTGGCCCCCAGCATTAATGGGTGTCTTGAGAAAAGACGGGCAGTGATGCTGAAAATACACCAGGACACAACTAATTTGAGCGAGTGGGACATTTCGGTTTTTGCAGCCGTCCCTCCGATGTCTTCACACTTGGCAAAAACAGCACTGAAAGCTGAAGCGATGCAACTTATTAAAATTAATTGCAACGTTCACTGATGGGGCAAAGGTTACTTTTAATAGGCCACGTATATTAATAAGAGGTGCGATTTTCAAAGGTCGTGTCGACTCACGAATCTGGAGAGTTCAGCCCACGCGCCCCTATTTCTTCCTCCTTTTAACGGTTATTTCTGACTTGAGGGTTTCGTATAAATAGGAAATTGTCTCTTGAGATTTACTTTACCTTCATCTTCTTTCTGCAACCAAATTTCATATTTTCTCACAAACTCGTCGCCTCACAACTGTTCTCGAAGCATCCCAGATCTATGAATTTCTTCTTGTGGTAAGGGTTATTTCTTTGTCATATTTATCTTCTTTGGCATATTTTTCTTTAAATCATGAGTGTATCCTGGGCTTCTTCTGGTGACGACGAGTTGGATGTCATCATGATCAACATGGTCCACTCCGGGGAGTTGGAATTACTAGCTGAATATAATCGGTGGAATCCGGTGTTTGTCGAGCGCCTGAATATCCGACTAAATGATACCAAGGGGGATGAAAAGGTAGAGGAAAACGCCGTCGATGATCAGAAATTTTGGAGGCGACCTATTAGAAGATGGACAGACCCCAAAATCACATCCCATGGTGAACCGAGCATACTAACAGACGCCGACGTCATCATGTTACGGAGTGAGATTTGAGTTCCCACGTCGGTACACCTATTTGCGCCTTACCCTGGAGAAAGGATCACATGTCCGCCGCCAGGGTGTGTTGGTGTATTTGCTGAAAGTTTGAGGTCGAGATTAGGCTTTCCTTTGCCACGTATAATCACCGAATACTTACGGAATTCGGAATTTCCACTATGCCAAGTTGCTCCGAACTCATGGAAACGAATTATCGGACTTCTTGTGCTTTTGGCCGAAAAGAAATGGGATTTACCGTTGGCAAGGGACATGAGAAGTATGTTTACATTTCGGAAAAGTCCGGAAAGACAAGTGACAGACCCACTTCTCACCTTCTCGATTGTCGGAAAACCTCAGTCAAGAGTTAAAATTGGCGAGTTGATAACAGAGGTTCCTGATACACTACATGGGTTTCAGGAAGAATGGTTATGGGTTGGCGGAGCCTGGCAGTGTGCCGACTTCGCTAATGATCTTCTTGCCAATGGGATGAGTATCCCAATGGCTATTAAATCTGCTTACTGTAAGTTGCATTTTTCTTCTTTTGTGTTTTAAGTATTAATGCTCTGTTTTGTTTTGTCTTCGCTAACAGGTGGACTTTTATGACATTGTAGCGAAACCGGAAGGAAAGAAAGAACCCAAATTCGAAGGAGTGTTGTATAATCGGGTTGACAAGCTATTTGAACTGTCTGCGAACAAGCGAAGATATCAGCGGCTTGTGAAGGATTCTCGGTTGGAGTTAGCCGGCTTATCCCCTGGGATTTTAGACTCTTCATTTCAGCCAGGTAAGTATCTTACTTGCTTCATTCCATGTTTCATATCGGTAATCTCGGTCTTAACTTGAAATGTCTTATGTAACAGTGTATTATCCATTATTGGGACACTTCGGGTTTGGAGATCCTACTGAAGCAGAAGAACATCGGAGACGTAATCTAAATTCCGATTTAAAAAACAAGGTTGGGAAAAGCAAAAGTCTTCGCTCTACCGAGATGGCTGGACGCATGAATCTCCTCAAGACATGGAAAAAGAACCCCAACCGGTCTCAGAGCGTCGTCGGTGCACCATCAGCGACAAGGGTGGAGCCGACACCGATCGCGAATGAGCCACCAGCTGCCGACATCCCGCCACTTGACGTTGCACCATTACAACAAGTGGCGACGCCGGTGGCTGAGCCTACCGTTGTGACCGAAGTCTCGCAAGAGGCTTTGGAGGAGCCCAACTTAACTCTAGTTCATCGCCGCAAGAGGTCCAGCGTGTCACACGTAGCGGAAAGGATGAAGAAGAAACAGGACACCGGCGCCGGCAAGGACAAAGAGGAGGAGGAGCCCGAAATTATCTTCAGGGACTCTTTTCTTAGTGTGAACGAGAAAAAAGATGCGGAGTTAAAGCTGCCAGAGGATGTGTTCGATCCCTGGTTTGCAATGTTCCAAACAGTCGTCGAGCCAAAAATCACAAATAATCATCGATTCCCCGGCGAGGCAGTGAAGGCGGCGAAAGTTCCGCTGATGTCGTGGGATAGGAGAACTCACGCTGGAATTGCATCTGTGCCCGATGACCAGAAATTCGATTATGCCCGAGGTTGCTTGGGATGGGCACTTGTCAGCTTCATAGTGGTCGAGGAAAGTTATCGGGGCAGAGTTCACGAGCTTGACGAGAAGCATTATGAGCTGAGCTTGAAAGAAGACGCCATAGCTTCCTTAGAGGATGAGAAGTCTCAATATGAGGCATCGATGTCGGAAAAAGATGCCCAGCTGAAGGCGGCACAAACCGAGGTGGGCGCACTTAAAACGGAGAGAGAAAACCTCCTACTGGCCCATGATATCTTATCGGTTCAGCTGGCTAAAGTCGAAGAGACAACAAAGGAGAAAGATGAGCAACTCATGAGATTGAGGGCTGAGCTTTAAGCTGTCCGTAAACACCGGTCTGACAAAGATGCTGAGCTAATCCGAAGCCGTGAGGCCCATGAGATTGTTGTGACTAAGCTCCGTCAAGAGATGGCAGCCGCGGCCGAATTGAAATTTCAGGAGGGTATCGACGTCGGTAAGAAGACTGTGCCGGAATCCGACAAGGCGTTAAGCGATGACGCCGTGACTAAATGGGACTTAGAGCTGAATGCTGCTCTAACGTTGCGCTGGGTCATCGACCATGTTGAAAGTTGTGTTTATAGCGTCGATGAGCTGCGAATTTTCCTTCTGGAAAAGATAGAAAAGCACCGCCTTAACCCTGAGATCAAAAGTGCCCATATTCCGGCGGACCAAGACGAGCGCGATTTTGCCGACCGACTTCTCAAGCGGAGAGAAAGCCGGATGCTTGAACTAGACATGGCGCCCTTGTCGGAGGAGCGTAAAGCTAAAATTCGTCGGGCCTTTATCGATATGGTCCTTGAGGTGGAAAAGGCTAAAAAGCCCGACATGGCAAACATATGCGTCGAGGCAATCGCGGAGGCCTTCGTTGCAGAGACGCTTGAAAGCCTCTCCGACGAGGAGCTCATGGACGCTATCACAGGTTTTGCTCTGTGAAAGGTAGCTGAAGACGACGCCAAAGCCAAAGGTTGGCTGATGGAAGTGCCTCCCTCCGACGATGATCAAATTGTTCATGAAGATGATGACGTCGTTATCGTAAAAAGCGACGTCGTTCGAGCAGTGGTAGAAAAAGAAGATGAAATGATGCAGCGCCTGGGCCAAAGATTGATAGATCACCTGGATGCGGCAGATAGGGGCAAAGCTGAGGTCGGGAACTCTCAATCTTCCACAGCCGGAGAGGCTTCATCGTCGGGGACAAACAAGGATGATTTGAATAAAATTTGATAATTAGTTGTTGTTTTTTATTTTTCTTTATCGAATGTAATGACGATATTTTATCATGAATGAAATTTAATGTTTAATGATTTTGTTATTCTTATGAATGTATTACCATGACATATTATTGTAACAAGTCAAAACACGTCAGAGTAAAGATAAATGAATGCTTAGCAAATAATGCTTTTGATTATTCCAACGTGATATTTGGCATTTACGCTTTGCTTCCTTATGAGTTTGTCTGAATTCTCGATATCAGTTTAATTTATAGCATATCCGACATCTATAAACTCTTTATCAGAACAAGTCATAATCAACTTGTTTTTATTGTATAAGTCTTTGAATGTTTCAAAGAACTCAGAATTATTTATTGTAAGCTCATCAAATCAACGTCGGGATTTGAAATTGTAGAGCATAAGCCTCCCCAAACCAACTTCAGGGCTTGGAAGTATCCAGCTTTGTCGCGTTTGGCTAGGTCATACCAACTTCAGGGTATGAAACACGTTTAGCCTTAGCAACGAGGAACGATTTATTGAGGTCCGAGTGATCGAACAAATTATAGTGGTTCGTCACACAAACTTTATTGACAACAAAATATGATTTTTGTACATAGGCATGACAAAAGATTTTCATACATCGGAGACAAGGATTCAACCGTCAGGTTTACTGAAAGTACTTCTTCAGATAGGTCGCATGCCAAGGGTACTGAAGGGGAACACCATCTAGAGTTTCAAGTCGGTAGGTACCATTAGAAATCAGACGGTTCACTTTGAAGGGTCCTTCCCACTTCGGTTGTAACGGACCGACATTAGCCCCGATAATTCATTTCAACACGAGGTCTTCTACAACGAATGAGCGCGGTTTGAGTTTCAAATTGATGTACTTCTCACTACGTCGTTTATAAGCAGCATTTCGAATTTCAGCGTCGGTCCGTAATTCATCGACCAAGTCGAGATTGGTTCATGTTTCCTGAGTTGGCTTCTTCGAAAAAGTGGGTAATCCGATATGTTGGAGAAGTGAGCTCAGCCGGTATCACAGCTTCAGTTCCGTATGTCAACGAGAACGGGGTTTCTCCAGTTGAGTTTCGCGTCGTCGTCCGATAGGCCCAAAGGACATGGGGTAGCTCATCAGGCCACGATCCCTTTGCAGTCTCAAGTCGAGTTTTCAGACCATTCTTGATGATCTTATTTACAGGTTCTATTTGTCCATTAGCCTGTGGATGGTAAGGTGACGAGAAGAAATGCTTGATGCCATAATCTTCACAAAAGCCTTCAAATCTTTTTCCTTCGAACTGACGACCGTTGTCGGTTATAACGGAGCTCGGTATCCCAAACCGACAGATGATGGACTTCCAAATAAAATCAATCATTTTTTGTTCGGTGATGGTTGCAAGAGGTTCAGCCTCTACCCATTTGGTGAAATAGTCGACAGCCAATATCGCAAAACGAACACCTCCCTTCGCTGTCGGAAGCAGACCAATTAAATCAATTCCCCATTTTGCGAACGGCCATGGACTATATATTGACTTGAGGAGTTCAGGGTGTTGATTAACATTAGGAGCAAATATCTGGCACTTGTGGCATTTTCGCACCCATTCTGCGGCATCTTTCTTGACAGTCGGCCAATAGTAACCTTGTTGGAGAATCTTGTGGGATAAAGCTTGTGCTCCTTGGTGGGTACCGCAGACACCCTCATGTAAATTCTTGAAGAATTCGTCGAGTGTCAGTTTCCGACAAGCATTTAAGCAATGGAGTGGAATATCCACGCTTGTATAGTGTTCCTTGATCGATCGTGAAACGAGCAGCACGAACACGAAGGGTACGAGCTTCTTTTGGGTCTTCAGGCACGGCCACGGTTTGAAGGTAGTTGATGATTGGATCCATCCAAGTCGAATTTGGAATTGGCGAAGCAGCATCGATCATGGCGACGTCGGTAGAGATTGTTGAGGAAGTCGTCTGTTGAGTGATTTGCACAAATTCGACATTGTTCAAATCGGTTGAAGAGGCCAAACGTGAGAGAGAATCCGCTTGAATGTTAGACGATCGAGGTATATGTTCTAACGTCATTCTAAATCGCGATAACTTCTTCTTGACAAGATCAAAATAAGGCAGCAATTGTGGTTCCTTGACTTCATAGGTACCATTGATGTGGCTGACTAGTAACTGAGAATCAGAAAATATGCGGAGGGAGGAAACATTTATGGATTCAGCAAAACGTAGACCTGATAAGAGAGCTTCATACTCAGCTTCATTGTTTGTTGCCGGGAAAGCGAATGCTACAAAGCAACAAAAAACTTGTTGATCAGGACTGACTAAAACGATTCGTCATCCAGCCCGTATAGCGGTGGATGATCCATCGATGTAGAAAGTCCACGTCGGATCCTCAATTAATGTGCTGACAGATGGGGTGAACTCCGCTATGAAGTCGGATAACACCTAGGCTTCGATGGCAGTTCGTGGACGATACTGAATGTCAAACTGTCCAAGCTCTATAGCCCATTTTATCATTCTTCCCGACGTGTCAGGTCGGTGGAGGACTTGTCGGAGAGGATATGATGTGAACACAACAACAGAATGTTCCTGAAAATATGGTCGCAACTTTCGTACAACAATGATCAAAGGAAAGGCTAACTTCTCCATATATGGATATCGCAATTCAGCGTCATGTAAAGCCTTGCTAACATAATATATCGGGAATTGCTGGAGTCCATCTTGTCGTATAAGAACAGCGCTAACAGCAACATCACTTACTCCCAGATACAAATATAAAAGTTCATCGGGGAGAGGATTTTGCAACGTCGGTAGTTGTGAAAGAACTTCTTTGATGTTATCAAAAGCACTCTGACATTCGTAGGTCCATTCAAACGGCTTCTTCTTTCTAATAGCGTCAAAGAAAGGCTTACAATGATCCGTCGACTTTGAAATGAATCGATTTAGAGCTGCTAGTCGACCAGTTAAAGCTGGAACTCCTTTGATGGACGTCGGAGGAGCCAAATCAAGTATGGCCTGAATCTTGACGGGATTAGCTTCGATTCCTCTCTGGCTCACCATGTATCCTAAAAGTTTTCCTGATCCAACCCCGAAGGTGCACTTCTTGGGATTAAGCACCATTGAATATTCTCGAAGGATATCAAAGACTTCAGAAAGATGGGCTATATGATTGGAGGCTTGCTCCGATTTCACCAACATGTCATCTATGTAAACTTCCATTGTATGACCGATTAAGCGAGCGAACATCTTATTGACCAACCTTTGATATGTGGCCCCAGCATTCTTCAATCCAAAAGTCATCATGACATAGCAATAAAGACCTCGGGCTGAGTAGAACGAAGTATGTTCAGCATCGTCGGGGTGCATAGTAATTTGATTATAGCCAGAATAAGCATCCAAAAAACTCATGAGCTGATGTCCCGCTGTGGGGTCTACCATGTAATCAATGTGTGGAATTGGATAACTATCTTTCGGACATGCTTGGTTCAAATCCGAGAAATCAATGCATAAGCGCCAAAGACCAGTAGCTTTCTTAACCAAAACATGATTTGGTATCCACGTCGGATATTTGGCTTCTTTAACGAACTTTGTAATACTCCGTTTGATTATAGATTATTTGAGGATAATTATTTTATTTTGATTAATTATTACTATTATTATTATTGCATAATTGTTTGACATTACTTGTCTAATTGCATAATATTATAATTAAATAAAAATGTGTATTATATATATGTATATATATATATATATCCGGTTGTTTATGAGTTTCTCCTATTATTTTCATTTATTGGTATTATTATCATTATTTGAATTAATTGTCTATATTATATTATTGCTCGGCATCCTTCCGTTTAGACTTATTATTATTTAATTAGATGTAATTTAATTAATATATTAAGTCGTATTATTCGATTTATTTTGTCGTCAATCGAATCGATCGGGAATCCTTGTTATCGCGTATATTTATTTTTGACCCGATTTATCGAAAGTATTTTCGGTCCATTCGGATAATTAAACTCTGGCCCAGTTGTGTACTTCCTGCTTCTTTTTAAACTGTTACCAGCCAATGTTATTTGGTCCATAGGCCCAATTTCTTCTTGTTCTTTCTTGCCTTGGCCCAATGTGGAGAATTAATTTGCATCATGTGCAAATGAACAGATTTTTCCTTCTGTTGGGTTCTGTTAGGAACGTCAAACAACATGCACAGTATTGAACTTTATCGAAATAAATCCTAACGCAGCGGAATCTATAGTTAGGATATGGACGTTTACCTTTTAAAATTTTTGCCGACTCTGAGACGATGTAGAGTACCGTTGGTGAAGTTCGTCTGAACACCACAACCTAATGGGCGGATAGGTTTGGCCTTTAGTTGATTCTAATCAACACGTCAAACGGATCACAATCACACGTTGGCTTGGTCTCGGCGTCGGGTGGCAGCGGGCAGCACGTGCGGACAGCGTGCGTGTTGATCGGGTGCGTCGGGCGCTGGGCAGACACGCGGACGAACGCTGGCG
>CACSLK010030184.1:14491917-14522010 GCA_902706635.1 Striga hermonthica | reverse complement strand
AATACACTACAGTCTTTTTCCAAGTGGGGTCTCACTGCCAGTCTAGACTGTGAACGGTTTAGTCTTATAAGGAACCGATGGGTGATCTTTCCGTTCGAAACTCTTCGAACCACACTATCTCAATATAAGACATGGAGTATGTATTGCATAAATAAATAAACTGCAAACATATGTACTTTGACCGAAACATGATTGCCAGATCAAAATGGAATTGATAGAAACTGCAAAACACAGCTTTTACAGCATACCTCTAACACCTTCACCTTCTTCCAGCGACTGGTTCTTTCTCCACGTGAAATTTGTTGCGATTATTTGGTACAGGAAATCAGAGAAGAAACCACATAAATTCATCACCATCATCAATCTCTCGCCTATCCCTCTTGTTTAAAAATAAATAAATAAAAAAGAATCGAGAAATAGAGCAAAGAGAAAGAAACCTGCTAAATTCTTCATCATCATCGCGCGACCGTCACTCCCGTGTGAACCAGTAAGTCCCGCTGCTCCCAATTCCGGCGAGACCCTGCGCTTCCCGGCGAATTCTTCAGTCGCACACCCTCCTCGCGAGCAGCCTTCCAGCGCACCAGACTGCCGGTCGCCACCCTCTGTTCCCCGCTCGTGCAGCCCCTCCTCATGATCATCATCACCCTCACAACCGTCGGACCACCGTTCTTAACCGTCGGGCCCTGTCGAGTCCCGTCGGAGGGTCGAGCGTAGCCGTTGAGTTTCGTCGTGTTCCGTCGGAGTGCCGAACAACGCCGGCAACTTCCAGCGTATAATTTTCTTTTCGCCCCTAACTGCCACCATCCCAGCCTCGCCGAGACGCACCAGACCCGCAGTTTCTCCGGCGACAGAGACAACAGCACGCCTGAGATTTTCCCGAGTCCAGCAGCGACGTTTTCTCCTTGTTCGCGTGCACTACCGGCCCCATCGTGTGATTAGCTCCAGCCCTCCGATCGCACGTCGTCCCCTCAGTTCATCACCGGGACCATCTTTGCAGGATTTCTCTGTTCACGAAAGAATTTTCCCAGCGGGCAGCCCTCCGTTCACGTGTCGTAGGGAAGGCTCGCACCTCTTTTCCCGATCGCAGGCCCGTACTCGACGACTACGGCATCTCGTCAAGCGTGCAGTCCCGAGCTATCGTTCATCGCAGGCCATTGTTGGTTCCCGTGATCACAAACCCTGCTTCCGCCGAGAGCCCACGTAAGCCAGCAGCCACTCGAACCCCACGCGAGTCACGCCTTTGCTGCCGAGCGCGCATAGCAAGCTCGTTCGACCCTTACGTGGTTCGTTTTTCGTAACCACGTCCCGCGAGCGGTACCCGAGCTAACCCTCAACTTATTTATCTCGCTCTTATGTGTTTATGTTCTCTTATATATGTTGTTACTACTGAACGTGCGTCATTCGAGTTAATTACGTGCCTTAGATATGTGTTTGTATGAATTATGATAATTTATATGCATTTTGGATATCAAAGTGATTGCCGTCACTTTGGTTTATTATCGAACTGAGTTTCGAGTGGTATTTTTCATGGAAATCCTGGAGTTATAGGTACTTGGAGTTGTCCTTGATTTATTGGTTTTGGTATGAGGTCGTTTCGATGTGTATATCATGAGTTATGAATTTTCTAAACCGAGCATGCTGCTGAATTGTAATTAATTCATGATAAATCGTGTGATTGTCCGAATGCCGTGGAATTTTATATGTGCTGTCCTGTGATAATTTTGTATGTCGTGTAACATTTTCAAGTCCAAACTCCACCTTTAACTATTTTAATTAATTAAATCGGTTTTTGGTCAGAATCTTGTAAAATTCATTAAATATCGTACAGTTGGAGTTTTGAGCTGAAACTTTGTGGGGTATGTTATTTTGTGTTATTCTGTGTTGTGTCAAAATTGTAGATAAAAATTCGAAGTGTAGCTATATGAACTACTAACTTCATATTTTGGCGTTGTTTTCGTTTAAATTATTTAAAAATGCTCTCGGATGAATTAAGGGCTGAAACTTGGTGAATCTTTGTGTTTTTGTATACTCTTTATTGTGGTAAAGTTTCATGTTGATTGGCTGAGCCTAACTCCCGTGGTTATATTTTGTTCATTTTGGAGTCTAAACGCTCGGTAATCCATTTTTTTTTTAGTTCGGGTAGAATTTTGTTGATGTTGGCATGATTTATGTGAATTACATGAAGTGTATGAGTTGTGTTCAGGTCTAGAAGTCACTCCAAAGTACTTAACTCGGTCAAGAATTCCACGAGTCACTTAGTCGATATGATTTCGGCTAAGTATATGTGCTTTGTGTGTTGTCTTGTAGTGGATAGTCAGTTGATAGACTATTATAATTGTTGTAGGTTCATCGAGCTGAGCTTTTGCCATTATTCCTTTAACCCTGTGTTTGACTATATCTCGGTATCCAGGTGAGTTTTAATCTAAAATTTTCTATGCCGTGTGTGTTTACTATAATGTTGACTTGGTATGATTTTAGTATGTATGTAAACCATGTAGCCTATCGGCGTGAGCCGATTCGGCCGTCGGTACGGTTGTCCCCGTCGATGTAATACGGTTACCTTGCGAGGTAAGTCTCCGTAAGACCTAATGAAAGGCCGTGTCTTGTGTATGGCACGTACCCCCATGAGTTAGGGTAATGAATCCCCTTTCTTTGGCTAATGAAAGATGTGTACACGTGGGTAATATGTTGTGATGTGATTAGGAGACGTGACAGAATAATTGATTTATGTTCATACTTTAACCATACCTCCTTTACATTATTATTGATTATATATGTGCATAGTGGTGAGCACGCTTTTCATCTTGTGCTCATCCCCACCTGCTCTTCACCGATGCAGGTTAAGCAGGAGCTGGGTGACGAGAAGGGGCGAGTGGGTCGGTCATTTATTTATGCATTTTTATTGCTTCCGTTAGAATAAATAAGGCTGTGTTGGACCTTTATGTCGAGACTTGTTTAAACTCTTTTCCAAAACGTATGACATGTTTGTTTTTGGAACCCTTGATTATTGGGTATGATGATGTGGTTTGATTATTCATGTTGAGTATTAAGTCTCGTATGATATGTTTTGGTTAATGAAAACCATTTGTGAAAACAGGGTAATGTATCCCCGTGGGCCCAGATAAGACTTGGGTTATGAAAAATATTGTTTAACACCCATTAAATTTCAAAAATGATCTCGAAAAAGTTGTACTGATTTCCGGCCCGAACATCCCGTTGTCCCAACTCTGCTTGCGTCAGCCAATGCCGTATGGGGCTCCTCCAATCTTCCTTTTCCTCTAATTCCATAACCCCTTCCAAAATGCTAGACCCCATTTGCAACAGAGTTACTGAGCGTGACTTGCAATCCACTAGTGAGGCCGCCACTTTAGACAACAAATCAGCTCGCCCATTATTCTCCCTGGGTATCTGCACAAGCTCCCAAGACTCGAAACCCTTAGCTAAAGCTCGCGCTTCCTCCGCATATTTCAGCATCCTATCTTCTTTAACGTCGTATTCACCCTTCATCTGCTCAACCACCAATTGAGAATCTGAGTGAACAACAACTTTTCTGGCTCCTGCACCTGCCACCAACTGCATACCCTTTAACAACGCTTCATACTCGGCCTCGTTGTTTGAGGCTCTAAAAGTGAGCTTAACGGCAAACTCCATCGGGTCTCCCCCTGGTGGCAAAATTAGGACCCCAATACCGGCTCCTATTTTAGTTGAAGAGCCATCCACGAAAACCTCCCAAACTCCTGGATCATCCTCCATTGTGCCCTCCTGAATAAAATCCGCTAATGCTTGGGCCTTAATTGCCCTCCTTGTCTCAAAACTAACATTGTACTCCCCCAACTCGACCGCCCACTTCACCATCCTGCCAGAAGCTGACGGTCTGCCCAACGTCTCCTTCAAAGGGAAGTTTGTTCGCACCATAACCAAATGCGATAAGAAATAAGGCCGCAACTTCCTTGCCGTAGTAATAAGAGCTAATGCCGCTTTCTCCACCTCTGCATATTTCATCTCCGCCCCTTGTAATAATCGGCTAACGTAATAAATAGACTGCTGCCCACCTCCTTCCTCCTTCAACAGGACCGAACTTATGGCCACCTTGCCCACAGAAAGATACAAGATCAGCACATCCGTTGGATCCGGTTTGGTGAGCAGGGGTAATTCTGCGAGGAACTGCTTGAGTCTGGTAAAGGCTTCCTGCGCCTGCATGGACCACTGAAAACGTGCCTCCCCGTCGGAGAGCCCGAAAGAAAGGAAAGCTCCTTTCTGCTGCATGGGCTATAAAACGGCTGAGTCCAGCTAAACGACCCGTGAGAATCTGCACTTCCTTTATATTTCTAGGCGGCTGCATTTCGAGTACCGCTCTCACCTTCTCAGGATTAACTTCTATACCTCGCTCCGTAACCATATAGCCTAGAAATTTGTCCGACCGTACCCCAAACTTACACTTCGCCGGGTTTAGCTTCATCCTGTATCGTCTCAACGTCTCGAAGGTCTCCCTCAGATCCCCAACGTGGTCATCTGCTTTTCGGCTCTTAACCAACATGTCATCCACTTAAACTTCCATGTTTCGCCCCAACTGCCCCTCGAACATCTTATCCACTAAACGTTGATACGTTGCCCTGGCGTTCCGCAGACCGAAAGGCATGACATTATAACAATAAGTCCCCTTAGAAGTAACAAAACTTACACGCTTCTGGTCCTCTTCCGCCAATGGTATTTGATGATATCCCTGCGAGGCGTCCATCATGCTCAACAGTTCGCAACCCGCAGTTGAATCCACCAATTGATCAGTGCGCGGTAAAGGGTAATGGTCCTTTGGGCATGCCTTGTTAAGGTCCCTAAAATCCATGCACATACGCCACTTATTCTCTGCCTTCTTCACCATGACTTGATTCGAGAGCCACTCTGGGAATTGGATGGGCTTGATGTGGCCAGCCTGTAACAACTTCTCTACCTCTTTTTCGATAACAGTATCCAATTCCATCCCGAAATGTCTCCTTTTCTGCTTGACGGGCCTCACCCTGGTGTCAATGTTTAGCTTGTGCTCGGCCACTCTAGGGTCAATGCCTACCAACTCATTCGCTGTAAATGCAAAAATATCGGCATACTCTCTTAGCAGCGCCACCAACTGCCCCTTAATAGGTTCTTCCAACTCCTTTCCTACCCGTGTCACTTTCTCCTGTTCCCCTTCCACCAGGACGATCTCCATTAACTCGTCTTGTGGAACCATCTCCCCTCTAGCTTCTTTCACCCTGCTCGGTCCTTCCTCCCCAACATTAACTGGCTTCTCCTCCCTGACCTTCCTCTTATGACCTGCCTTCAACACAGTTTGGTAACAAGTCCTAGACAACCGCTGGTCCCCCATAACTTCACCTACCAGCTCGCCCACCGGGAATTTCATCTTCATGCAATACGTTGATACAGCCGCCTGGAATGAGTTTAGACTAGGCCGTCCCAATATAACATTGTAAGCTGAATCCGCCTTGACTACTACAAAGCGCACCATTTTTATCTTCCTGAGAGGAGGAGCTCCCAATGCCATCGTCAGCTGCACCTCTCCAAGCGGCACTACTTCCGCTCTGCTGAAACCGAACAACGACGTCTTGATCGGGGTGATCTCCACACCTAAGTCCATTTGCCGGAAACATTCGTAGAACATTATGTCTGCCGAACTGCCTGTATCCACCAGGATCCTTTCCACATCGTACCCCGCAATCTCCGCGGTCACTACCAGAGCATCATTATAGGGTACTAGTATCCCCTGCGAATCCCCCGAACTAAACGTCAATTCTGGCATAACATGGGCAATCTGGACCTCCGCTACACTCTCCCAGTCTGCCCTTAAGTTAGCACGCCTAGCCCCATTAGAATCCCCATCCGTCTGTCCTCCAGCTATCATATGGATCACTCCCCTTTTAGGAGGCCTCTCCCCCTCCTTTTCTTTTCTCCTCCCTCAGTATCCCCTTTCTTCTCCCTATCCTGCACTACGAACTCCTTGAAATGTCCAGCCCGTATCAATCTCTTAATCTCATCCTTAAGCTCCTTGCAATTATTTGTCCAGTGCCCATAGTCGCGATGATACCTACAGAAGGGGTCTCCTTTCACCAGCATCTTTCCTAACTTCTTGGGCAAGGGCTGAGGTTTCCCAAACATCTTGGCTTCTCCTCGCCTCTCCAACATCTCAAACACTTGCCCCCTTGGTGATGTCAGCGGGGTGTAGTGCTCGTACTTGAACCCAGACGCCCTCTATCATCGCTCCTGTAATCTCTGCCCCCTGATTTTCTGTCCTCCATCCTATGTTTCTCATCCTGCTTCTTCCCCCTAGCGCGATCGTGCGCCAGGAAATCTGCCTCCGTCTCCTCCATATTCATATACTTGGTGCACCTTTCCAACAATTCGTCATAGGATCGAGCAGGCTTCTTAGCTAGTGAATTTTTGCAATGGCCTGCCTTCAACCCTCGTGCCAACCCCCTGGCCTTGATCTCTTCGGTTGCAGTGGGTACCTCTACACACGCGCGGGTAAACCTGGCCACATACTCCCTTAAGGACTCATTCTCACGCTACTGCATATTCATCAGGGACATATACGTCTTCTCGTGTTTCCTCGCACTAGAGAACTGATTGATAAATAGCGAGCTAAATGCGTCAAAGCTGTGGACAGACCCCGCAGGTAACTGATGGAACCAGTCCTGTGCCGGACCCTTTAAGGTTGTCAAAAAGGCTCTGCAACAGACGCCATCACTATATCGATGCAAGACCGCGACATTCTCAAAACTCCGCAAATGCCTTGCCGGATCTGAGGACCCGTCGTAGTATATACTCGGCTCCCTGAAACTATGGGGTAAATCGGCACCCAAAACGTCATCTGTGAAGGGATGACCCTGCATCCTGAGATGTCGCCTGCCTTCCACCCTTGCTTGGAGTTCTTTTATTTGATTGGCCATCTGCTCCATCAGCGCATCCTTAGACGGCCTCGGAACCACTGGTGATATTACCGACCTCTCCTCTTGATCATCCCTGCGGTGACTACCGCCCCTTAACGGCCTAGACATCCCAGGGACATGCTGCTCGACCCTGGCAGCTATCCGCTCCGCCGCTACAATAGGTCGCTCCACAACCTCAGCGGAACGTTCCGCCTCCACAACCAGCCTTTCTATCATGGCGGTAGGCTTCTCCACCATCGCCGCGTCTCGCGCAGCCAACGCCCGACCTACCGCCTCCGCGACGATGCGATCCAATTCTCCTCGAGTCACCTGCATCGTCGATCCTCCACCTTGCGGCACCACTTCTGGTATTGATGCCCGTATTACCATCTCCTGACCCGCTCCTTGGCTCGCCGATCCCCTCTCCTGATCCGACGGGGGAACAAGAGGTACCCCTTGTATCGTAACAGGGGGAGTAGTCATCGAGCTCTCTCCAGCGACCCATCCCTTTGGTGGCCCTCCACCATAAGGCGTCTTTGCTACCCATGCCTCCTCCAAACTATCGTTCAAGTTCCTCCTCGATTGGTCATCCGCGACCTCGTTCGTCATCCTCAATCGGTAGAAGAAAATAGTAAAGTCCCACAGACGGCGCCAATTGATGTGCTTTTGCACGCTGGACCGATTCTCCTTGAACCCAACCTCTTGAGCCCTCCAAGACCTGCAAAGACGCCGGGAAGGGTTCCCGGCGGTAAACCTCCGACGCTCAAGTTAGTAGGGTATTTAGGAAGGATCAGTATGTATATTAGGGTTTTTTGGAGGTAAAGAGACTTAGTCCCCCATCATACCTGCGTTACCTATTTATATGCAAGTCCTTAGCTTCCTCTCCACGCTTGCTTCTTCATCCATAAATGTGATAACTGCTAAGCCCATTTTAGTGCTAGCCCACTTCCTCAATCCACCCGGCCCATTCATTTGGCCGATTTGTTTTTGGGCCGAGCCCGCACATTTAACAGTCTATTATGTCTAGCAGACCCACAATCCTGCAAACATACTCCCGGCTAATAAACCGAATTGATTCCTGGCGGTCTACCCTGCCAGTCTGCTTAAAGTACTCTCTTGTGCTATATCAATATCGATATTTGAAGCAGATTGATTTGTCATTGTGGCATCAGGGAGGATTGGATCTTTCAACTCAATAGAGCTATCAGTCTCTTGTACTCCGCATACATGAAGGTTACGTGAAGTTGAGTGCAACATCAGACTTCGCGCCTCCTGTTGATCTCCATAGTGAGTGCCTTCTCCTTCAATGGTGGGGAACTTCAAGGTATAATGAAAAATTGACACAGCGGCGTGGAGTTTGTAAAGAGCAGTTCGCCCTACAACAGCATTGTACTCATTTTGAACATCCAAGACTTTGAAGGTTTCCATAATGATCTTGGATCTTGGTCCAAAGCCACCAAATCGTATGGGGAGTAATATTTCACCAATAGGGCAAGAAATACTTCCGTTAAAGCCTTGAATCTGATCGTTACAGGGTCTAATGTCTGCAGGGTCCAAACCTAATTTCTTGAAAGTTCGAAACATCAAAATACTTGAATATGCTCCGGTATCAACCATAATCCGATGTACAAGGATTCCTCTAATCCGAGCAGTGATAATGAGGGCGTCGGAATTAGGATGAGCGAACAGATTGGCATCTTCGATACTGAATGTGATAGGACAATTTCGTCTATTAATAGTATCTCGAAGATCAACGTTCATAACTTGTTTTTCGGCATTTTGCGCTTCCCTAGCATAGGCTTTAGCTTTTCGCCGAGAAGTATCCAGCTGTTTGGTATTAGAATTTACTCGAGGTATGAAGTGAGAAAGGTTTGATGCGTCATGTGTTTTGGGCTTTTTACAGTTTTCGGTCGAGGTACCGACGAGGGTAGAAAATGTAAAAACTTCCTTATCGTTCGCACGAACTCTCTTTGGGTTAATGGCTCGATTATCATCATCTTATTCATCTGAAAGATCTACGAGCCTTCCTTTCCGGCGATTATCAAAATTACTGAACTTTTGAAGTTGAGGCTGTCCAATTAAGCGTAAAAGGGCCGATAAGAGGCCGAGACATTCATCGGTATTGTGTCCCGGAGATTTGTACGCACAGTATCGAGTTTTGTCAAGCTTGTCTTCAGAAGTTCTTACTGGTTTTGGATCAGGAATAATTCCCTTTCCTTTCAGTTCTTCAAAAATTGTGGCTGCTCCAGCCGAATAAACGATTTGATAGCCTGTCCTCACGTTGTCGGCATATTGGTCTCGGGCAGCTCTGGATTCCAGAGTACTTTCATATTCCTTTTGAGTAATTCCGATATTGCGCTTTCCTAAAATTCTTCTTATTCTTCTTTTTTGTATCTGACTCGGTCTTATTCTCCTTCACCGAGAAGTCGAAACTAGGAACCGACATCGACTCCTCGACGATAATGAATTGTTGAGCTCGTACGAGGAATTCTTGAAAGGTAGCCGGCTTGTTTTGACATAAGGTCCAGCGAAACATAGAATTGGGCTTTAATCCAGCAATCGCGGTCACTAGTAGGGTCTCAGGGTGACAAGGTTCCATGTTCTGAATTCGGTCGTTAAACCGAGATATGTAGTCCTTTACAGTTTCGTCATCCTTTTGCACGATATTAGTGATCGATTCTTTTGGGATAAGACAAACTTGAGCTCCGATGAAATGTGATCGGAAGGCTGCACGTAACTGTTGCCACTTCCAAATTGAATGAGGTGGAAGAATATAATACCATTTTTGTGCCCGTGGCCCCAGAGTGAGGGAAAACATCCGACATCTCAAAGCATCCGAGGCTCCGTGCAAATCCATCCACGACGTATAATGACCTAAGTGCGCATCTGGATCCGAAGTTCCATCATACATGCCAATTTGTTGGATTTTTACCTTGGCAGGGAGTGCCTCCGCAGTAAGTTTTGGAGCTAAAGTTGAATCAGCTTCAATGATAACATTTCCCGACGTCGAGACATGTCGGGGAGAATCTTCTCGTGACTTCTGTCGAGTCTCAATTTCAGCCAATCTTTTACGGAGAACCTCGATTTTTTGTACACTATGTCTTGACATGCGATTCCGTTCAATCTGACACTGTAAATCTTCACGATCACGAGGCACCGGTGAGATAGGTCTAGGACGCGATGGAATTCTTTGACGATGAGCAGAGTGACTTTCAGCAGTCATCTCTTGAACAGGAGGTTCCTCCGCGACTTGGTTGTTCGTTACTTGATTAGCGGTTATACGAGTCAACTCCTCTCGATGTGGAGAAGTATGATGTGGTTGTGACGTAGCATGCGATGTCGCTGCATGCGTTTCAGGATTATGACGAGTTTGATTTGGGTGTTCTGTTGGATTCGTAGGGAACGGTGTAGATAAAGGCATAGTACTCGAGTTTCTAGGCATGGCTCGAGCTATAAGAGAGGTTAAACCTTGAATAAACTCCGGGTTTTGGAGAAAGTTCGTGATATTCGTGACCGGAAGAGGTGGTGTTGAACGCCTTGGGGAACGATTGGTCGATTGGCTCTGGCTAGCATGAGACGTATGATCTCGACCGGATTGCGACATGGTAACTTCGAGCGAATAAATGGCTATAACAGCGAAAGTTAACCTCAAAAACGTTATGAGCCCTTCTTCTAGCACCAAACTGTTGATATATGGGAATTAACAACGATAATATAATGAAAATTACGTTGAGTATTCAAGACAGATTAACGTAGGACATGAAAGTTGAAAAGCAGAGTTTATTGAATATTATGGTATGATATTTTTTGTATCTCCCGTCTAGAGAGCTTCTTCTCTCCCTTTTATATTTATTTACAACATTTATCAGAAATGTAATCATTACATTAGAAAAGTCAATGGCGGCTAATTGCCATTAATCTTTGTAGCGCGCCACTTGGCAAGGTGTAATGATGACTTGTACTGAGTTGGCACCGCCTTATGATGTCGGATCGGCAATTCATAGATATCGGCTTGATAAGCCATGACCGACATGTCATAACCGATATGAGATGTCGGTTAGTTGATGAGGATGTCGGTTCTCGTGTCATTTTCACCCGATATGGGGTTGCTTTGGGACTTGCGAAGATATCAACCTTTTGAGTGAATATAATCTTCCGTTTACTGAGCATAGACTGAGCATAAAACCCTGATAAGCACTACTAACTTGGTTTACCAAAAACAATATCAACACCTATGCAGGAACCTGTTCGTAAAACTCATTATAACTTTGTCCATATTTGTCATCACTGTGGTGTAACTGGTCATATAAGACCCAAATGTTATAAAATGCAGCATGAACTTTGTACAGGTAATGTTAGAAGTTAGAATCAGTCTGGCATTCCCGTGAATGTTCATGCCAGAACCGTCTCAAATAACCGTGTAAAAACTCATCAAGTATGGGTTGCTAAGGAATCCTTCGAGTGTTTTGCGTCTATTCTATCTCTCAGGACTTCTTTGAAAGGTAAATGGTATCTGGACAGTGGTTGTTCTAGACACATGATTGGGAATCTTCCTACTTGATAAATATTCAATCAGGTACAAGTGGGGAAGTCACGTTTAGTGACGGTGTGAGAAATAAGGTCATCGGACAGGTTGTTTAAATTTGGGTGGGTTACCTAAATTAACTGGTGTATTACTTGTTGATGAACTAAAGGCAAATCCCTTGAGTGTAAGTCAACTCTGTGATCAAGGTCTTAGTGTCAGTTTCTTTTGTGATAAAGGCTATGTGAAAAATAGTGAAGGTTCTTGTGTACTTACAGGTTCTCGTTCAACTGATAACTGTTATCTTGTTGATATTAATGAAAAATGCATTTTTTTAAATGTGACCTGAGATCTGGCATCAACGCTTGGGGCATATTGGGTATTCTCACCTTGTCAAATTAACTAATGCAGGTGTAGTCAGGGGCGTTCCAAAGATTACTATGAAGGACCAGCCAATTTGCGAACCTTGTCATCTAGGTAAGCAAACTCGGACATCCCACAAGTCACTGAACCACATTACTTCTAAACAGATCCTAGAATTTCTTCACATGGATCTTATGGTCCATTCAGGTAGAGAGTTATCAAGGTAAAAAATATATTTTTGTGTGCGTTGATGACTTCTCTCGATATACGTGGGTAGATTTCTTGCGTGAAAAGTTAGAAACATTCTCTGCTTTTAAGTCACTTTGTTTGAAGGTTCAAATAGAGAAAGGTTTTCCCATAATAAGTATCCGAAGTGACCATGGAAAAGAAATTGAAAACTCTGAGTTTGCTGAATTTTGTGATTCTCTGGGTATTTGTCACGAGTTCTCAGCTCTTAAAACTCCACAGCAAAATGGAGTTGTTGAAAGAAAGAATCGTACCCTACAAGAAATGGCCAGAGTCATGTTAAACTCTAAGAAGATTTCTTCTAGATGGTGGGCTGAGGCAGTCAATATTGCATGCTACCTCATAAATCGAGTGTACCTTCGTCGAGGTATTGGTTTAACGTCTTATGAACTCTAGAAAGGAAAGAGTCCGAATCTCACTCACTTACATGTCTTTGGATGTAAATGTTATATATATAAAGATCGAGAACAAATTGGGAAATTTGACTCAAAATCTGATATTGGCTTCTTTCTTGGATACTCTAACAATAGTCGAGCGTATCGTGTTTTACAACACAAATACCTCCACTGTGATAGAATCCATAAATGTGATTTTTGATGAGAAAATTCCCCCTGTTGGTTCATCGGTGTCACTTAATCTGTGTGAAAGTGTGGAGAATGTGCAGGATATCAAAGATGGTGATCGTCCTATATGTAACGCCACGTTTAAATAAGAATTATTTGGGTTTTATTTTGATTGATTATTATTATTTTTCGCCCATTATTATTATTATTACTATTATTATTATTATTATTATTATTATTATTATTATTGTTGTTGTTGTTGTTGTTGTTGTTGTTGTTGTTGTTGTTGTTGTTGTTGTTGTTATTATGTGTTTAATTGTCAAATTGCCTAAATATTATAATTATTTATAATGTGTCTAATTGTGTATTAATACAATAATAAAATGTGAATTATAAATATATTTATATATTTTATTTGGTTGTTATTTTAATTTATCGTGCGAGTATCCGAGCCTGAGAACGAGTTATTATCTCGGAACCGCGAGCCGAACTGGCCCGGCTAAGCCGAACCGGTCTTCCCCTCAAGTCTTGTACGTGTGTTTTAGCTTGGGGATGAAAAAAAATTATCTAACCTAAATTCATGTATATATATTATTTTCCCAAACCCTTAGTTGCAAAAATATCAAGCCCGCAGCTTTTCTTTTCTTCTCCCCCATCGCCGATCAGAGAAGAGAGAATCCACTTCTCTCATTTTCTTCTTCATCCTCCCGTAATCACCACTCGACCATCATCTTCATCACCATAAGCATCATCACACCCGATCATTACCCACCATCTTCACCCTCATTATCCCCTTCCATCTTCCCCTCATCACCATCTTAATCGGACCCCCAATACAGCACTAGTCTGGCGAAGTTTGTGAACCAGACTTAGCGAGTTCACCCTCCAACGCCATCATCATTGTTCAAGCCGTTTGCCTCTGTACGATACAAGGCCAGTGACCAAGTCCCAATCGTCCTCCTTCCGTGAACAGCGAAGCACCGGCGACCATCGAACGCCACTGCACCTCCGAAGGCTGCAACCAACAAGTTCCGTCGGGACCTCAAAACGCCGTCCCCGTCACCTCTGTCTGCGTACTGTCATCCCAGCGAGTGAACTAGTCCGGCAACCTTCTTACGCTCGAGTTTACGTCGTGTTCAGTCTCGACACTTATCGTGAGCAAGCGTCGCCGTCCCCGTTGACCGTCACAGACTGCTGTTGGATGTTCCGATCGTGAACCTTTCTGCCGCTGTGAGCCCTTGAGCCGTGTTTGTCGTCGCGTGTTCGGTCCCGTTCGATCCCGTTCCATTTTTTGAGTTTTTCTTGAGAACGGTACAAGGCTCGAACTTCCCGCCACGTTAATCTTATGTATTATTTATGTTATGCGATTATTTGATATGTTGAAATGAGTTTCGAATATGTATAAATATATGCCTACAATTTTACTTATGTGTTCATGATATGTATATAATAATGTGTTTAGACGAGCTCTTCGATTTTGACAAAATCGAACGAAATGTCGTCAATTTGTGATTAAGTTGTTGTGGATTGGAACCTTATAGAATACTTGTTCTTATGGTGAGGACCTAGGACGATTTCGTCGTAAATTGAATCGTTTATAAATTTATGATCGTATATGCTCGCTATTTTGGTATTTGAATTTTTCTAAATTATATACTGATCCGTTTGCCGTGAAATTTTAACTGTTGCCTCTGGTAATTATATAGCTCATGTACAATTTTCAGAATTTTCTGAGGCCTTTAGCTATTTTTACAAATTATAGTGATTTCTGGTCAGATTCTCATTAAATTTATAATACATTGTGTAGTGCTCCAAAATTCAATAAGTTTTAATATGTTGTCAATATGCCTGATTTGGTTGCTGTATAAAATTTTTAGAATTTTTGGACTGATATTTATAGGGTAAATATTTTGTTTACGGTTTTTGCTGAAGAGTATTTTAATTATGATAAATTTATTAATTGCTGGAAAATTCTAATTTTTGCTGAGATACTTTTTTTATGTGTACTATCATGCTGTAAAAATATTGGAATCTTTGGAGTTGGAATTGGTTCGGTTATAATTAAAATTCAATAAACTGCTGAACTTTGTATGAATTTCATAATTTGCATTTGGACTAAATTGCTGGGATTTTTATAGGTCGATCCTTAATAGTTGAACTTGCTCCAGTAAAAATATTATGTGCTAATTCGTTCGTTAGATCGGGATCTGAATTTTATGCTCGTTTTTGCTGATACCGTATTTGAATTTTTATGAAATCATGTACTTCGAATTTGAGGCTGAAACTTGGTGGTTTTTCTAAGTAATGGGAGGTGTATTTTTGTTTAAAATTTCAGAGTCCAACTCATAGGGCAACTAGATCAACTTAATTTGTTATTTGGCTAATAAATTATAAATATGATTTTTGAGTTAAAAGTTGTAAATTGGCTCACTTTCCGTTTCTTGTTTGTTTGACTTGGTCAATAGTTAGTTTGACTTATGTGAACTCCGTTGTATATTTTGGTTGAGTGTAGCGTCGAGCCTAAGTGTTCCAACGTCCACAGGACTTCACGATAGCTTAGCCGAATCATATTCGACTAAGTCTAATTTGTGTTTCTCCATCTAAGTCGACATAGATATTGATTGTAGGAATCTTGACTTAATGTAGGTCCTTGAAGAGTTAAGCCTCAACCTACATCCTTTCTGATTTTTGCTATCGTCAATCTGAAATCCAGGTGGGTTTACTTATAAAATTTGTTATGCCGTATGTATTTACTTTAATGTTGGGTTGGTATGATCTAAGTATGCATGTAAACCATGTAGCTTATCGGCGTGAGCCGATTCGGCCGTCGGTACGGTTGTCACCGTCGATGTAATACGGTTACCCTTGCGAGGTAAGTCTCCCTAAGATCTAATGAAATGTCGTGTCCGTAGCGTGGCACGTACCCCCACGAGTTAGGGTAATGAATCCCCTTTCCATAGCTAATGAAAGGTGTGTGCACATGGGTAGTATGATATGTTGTGATGTGGAGATGGGACAGAATTATTGATCTATGTTCATAATGTGACCATACCTTCTTTATATTATTAATTATTGTGTTATACGTGCATAGTGGTGAGCACTCATTTTTATCTTGTGCTCATCCCCACCTGCTCTTCACGGATACAGGTTAAGCAGGTGTCGGGTGACGAGGAAAGACGAGTGGGTCGATTATGCTCTATTATTATGCTTCCGTTTATGAATAACGTATGGTCCTTGTGAACTCTTTTGGTTGAGATACCCAGCTAAGGGCTCTGAGGAGGTACCGAGGGTCGGAAACCGGAAATGGCAAGGCAAAGGATTTTCGACCAGCTCGGAACCGTTTTCAAAACTTATGATTTGTTTTGATATTGGGAATACATGATGAACCCTTATTGTTGGACCTATGATGTGTCTTTATGAGGTTTGAATACTCATATTGAGCATTTTGTCATGTAATATGATTTGGGTTAACGAAAACCTTATAAAAACCGAGTAATGAATCTCCGTGGGCCCAGATAAGACTTGGGTTATGAAAAATGTTGTTTAACACCCATTGATTTCGAAAATGATCTCGAAAAATTATTACTTGATTTTTGAAAAATCAGAGTTTCTTTAAAATGAAAGTGGGGTGTTACACTATAGATGGTGGAACTTTTGAACGAACAAAGGAATCTGAAGAGTTAGAAGAACCTCAGACAGAATATTCCATTTCTGTCTCACCCGAAAGTCCAGCTCAACTTAAGCGTGATCCTCCCCTGAAGGTTCAAAAAGACAATCCATTAGAACTGGTCATTGGAGACATCGACAAGAGAGTTACCAGGAACTCAAAGACTTCAGACAAAGAACTTATGGGAGTGTCTCAATTCGCTTGTTACACC
The DNA here is from genome assembly GCA_902706635.1 of Striga hermonthica. NCBI lineage: Eukaryota > Viridiplantae > Streptophyta > Magnoliopsida > Lamiales > Orobanchaceae > Striga > Striga hermonthica. The sequence continues at coordinate 14,505,521 of CACSLK010030184.1, read as the reverse complement.
TCTCTAATTAAACCCAAGAATGCAAAAGAAGCCTTGAAAGATGAGTGTTGGATCTTAGCAATGCAAGAGGAACTGGAGCAGTTCACTAGAAACGATGTCTGAGAGGTAGTACCTAAACCTTCCTCGGGAAATGTCATCGGAACCAAGTGGATCTTCAAAAACAAAACTGATGAATTTGGAAATGTGACACGCAACAAGGCGAGACTAGTTGCTCAAGGGTACACTCAGACTCAAGGAATTGATTTTGATGAAACCTTTGCCCCCGTTGCTAGACTTGAGTCGGTACATATTTTTTATCTATTGCTTGCTTAATGAAGTTCATTGTTTACCAGATGGACGTGAAGTCAGCTTTTCTGAATGGAACCTTGCACGAAGAGGCATACGTGAAGCAACCTGAAGTATTCAGAGATCCCAAAAACCCAAATCATGTCTTCAGACTCAAGAAGGCTTTTTACGGACTAAAGCAAGCACCGCGAGCGTGGTATGAACGTCTCACCATGTACCTTCTAGAGAAGGGATTCAAAAGAGGGGGAATTGATCAGACATTCTTCTCTCTCCGAACGGATGAAGATCTGCTGATTGTTCAGATATATGTTGATGGCATCATATTTGGTTCAACGTCCAAGAAGCTGGTCAAGCACTTCGTCACGCTGATGTCTTCTGAGTTCAAGATGAGTCTCGTCGGGGAACTTTCATACTTCCTTGGTCTTCAGGTAAAACAAGGTAAGGATGGTATTTTCTTACATCGAAGTAAGTATGCAAAAAATCTTGTGAAAAAGTTTGGTCTTGAAAATTCTAAAGCTCCTCAAACTCCCATGGGCACGCATGTAAAGGTGTCCAAGGACGATGAAGGTACATCTGTTGATCCTTTATTGGAGTATGATTGGTAGTCTCTTGTATCTCACTGCTAATAGACCTGACATTTGCTTTAGTGTTAGATTATGTGTCAGGTACCAAGCTGCCCGCAAGGAGTAACATATGAAGGCAGTCAAACATATTATCAAATATGTTGGAGGTACATCTGAGTATGGATTATTCTACTCTGCTGAGACGAACTTACATCTTGCAGGTTATTGCGACGCTGACTGGGCTGAAAATCTTGATGATCAAAAAAGCACTTCGGGTGGATGTTTTATATAGGCTCAAACTTGGTGTCCTGGTTCTGTAAGTAACAAAACTGCATCTCTCTTTCTACTGCTGAAGCCGAGTACATTGCTGCAGGAAGCTGCTGTTCACAGTTGGTATGGATGAAGCAAATTTTGTCCGAGTATGGTATGAACGTTCATTCGGCTCAACCTTTCTGTGACAACACTAGTGCAATAAATATTTTGAAAAATACTGTCCAACATTCTCGTACCAAGCATATTGTATTCGCTATCATTTTATTCATAATTTGGTCGAAGATGGAATTATTATGATGGATCATGTACCTACAGATTATCAGCTTGCTGATATTTTTACAAAATCTCTTGATTCGAAACTATTCCTATCATTAAAAAAATCTTTAGGAATGTGTGCTATATAATATATATGTATTTGCGTCAGTCGATTTATATATATCTATTTGTGTCGCATATAGGATCTCTTTTGCATTTAGGCATTGTAGTATGTAGGTTCATCTCTGAATTTTTTTTTATTTAGTTATTATTGATATTGTTAGTAGATGGTCTGTGAATTCTAACTGGTCAATTTGAGGAAGCTCGCCATAATGATCATTTTCTCTACTGGTAAGAGCTTCACTCGTGAAAATAGGCATCGGGCAACTATCACATTAGTTGTTTCCATGATCACCTGTAAAACGAGTTACGTGCTTAAAAATAATCGAGGTGTGATAGCTACAGGTAGATATTCTATAGAATGGAAGTTCGTTGGTGTAATAAGGTTGGCCATCCGTATATCTTCTCAGCATTTAAAAAAAAAAAAATAAACTTTTTGCGAGATGATTCACACCTTAAGTAATGGGCTTGACATTGGCGTATAGTTAATGTTAATAAGTGAATTGGTGTGGAAGTTCATAGAACGGAGTAAGTTCATCATTAGTATTGGGGATGAATGGTGAACGAAAATTTTGTTTTTTGCTAAGAGAAAGTGATGAATGAACTTATATTAATTCCGTGTTTTATAAAAGTTAGAGTAATAAGGGCTGAGTTGATAGTGTCGAAGAGAATTTATTTTCTCCCCATATTGATAGTGTAGAGCTTATTTTCAAACTGATTTGGAAAGATTTGTAGATTTAGCAATTGATGATTTCTTCCCTACTGCGTGAATTAGAAAATCTAAAGTATTGTGTGATAAGTATTTCATTTAGGCATGTGCATCGAGTTTTTCTTTGTAACATATATTGTTTCGTTTTTGTGCTTAAATTATTTTTGGTACGTGATTTGATAATATTCTCGTCTGAAACTTCATGCAGTATATATATGGTAACCTTGTTGCAAAACTTGGTAACAAATCTTTTTAGTTTTGGAGGGAACGATTATTAATATTTTGCACTAAGTGGTTGTCAATTTTTTAATTTCAAATCTGTTGAGCCGAACCGTCCTCTAACCTACCTCGGTAACTGAAATTGCAGTATTCTATATCAATCAACCACCTTTTGCATCTCTCTCATATCAATTTCAATCTTTTATTTTTGTTATCTCTCTCAACTTCTCTAACATACCTTCTCAGAAGTATAACCCTGCTTTCCGAACATGACTAAATCCAAGCAAGGTACAGGAAAGCTGAAGAAGAATGTCGCTCCGCCATCTCAGCGCTCAACTCGTCAAAGCCGAAGTTCCGAAACTCCACCAGATCCAAATCCCTCAACCATGGCAACCGAGGACATTCAACCTCCTATCAAATCCATAACTAGAGTTTCTCCAAGCCCTAAAAAATCCTCAACATCGAAGGTTTCTCAACCTGAAATTGTCGAACCCAGTAAAAAAGAAGGAAAAGGCTCTCCCTCTATCGTCAAATCTCCAAAGAAGCACAAGAATGTCCCCGAAATTGCTGCACCAAAAAGACGAAAAAGGTCGTTCATCTGCCTGAACCTGCTGCCGGTACTCCTTTTTTCACAAAATCTGGTGGAGAGTCGTCTTAGGATTCTGATGTTGATTCTATCGAAAAGGAGATTGCCAACTATGTTGCTGAACCAAAAAAATCCGACAACAAACATGTTGCGGACGAGGAACTCTCCCCTCCTAAGAAAGATAAAGTTGTTGATGAGGTCGAGGGTGATGGTCCAGATAGTCCTCTTACTGTTGGTAATGCTTTCTCCCGTCAGTTTTATTCTCCTTTGTCTGAAACTCGTTTTTCCACCATCTTTTCTCAAATGAAGTTTCGTCCTGAGCAGGTGATTGTTAGCGAACATTATGAACATCTTGGGTTCATTGAACTCCTCAAGAAAGTGGGCCTTGAATGTTCAGTCACGACTGTTGGGAAATACTGTCACCTGCTTGTTGGTGAATTTTATTCGAACCTGACTACCTCTGTATCTGATCCTTCCTCGATGAAGTTTCAGAAGGTGCTTGTGCTTAATAGTGTGATTGATTTCTCTCCATCTGCGGTAAATTCTATAATTGGTTTAGCTGAAGGTTCATCTCTTAAACCTCTGACTGATGACCTTGATGAAGTTGTTCGCACCTTGACCGGTGGACAACTAACCTAATGGCTTGCTCCGGGAATCTTTTTGAAGAGTCTAACTCTGCTTGCCAATGCTCTACAGATTATAAGAGCGTCGAACTGGACGCCTACCACTCACAAGCAGTTTGTCACCCCTACGCAAGCTCGTCTTATCTACCGTGTTCTGAATGGTATCCCATATGATGTTGGTTCTGTGATCTTTGATGATGTTGTGGGCTTTGCGGAAATCTCTAAGCCTCGTAAGTTGTTGCTATATCCATCTACCATATGTGCAATTCTCTTCGAGGCTGGTGTGAAAATAGATCCTCGACTGGGTGATAATTATGCCCATGTTAACAAACCTCTTGCCCTTGTCGGTGTTAAGATTGCTCCTCCTCGTCCTTCTCTTGTTAAGGCCTCTGATGTACCTTCACAGCTTCGTGGCTTTTTAAATCAACAAGTGGTAGTTTTTGTGGGACTTGAAAAGAAATTGGCTGATCAACGAAGGTACTACAAAGAAGTTCTGGGTACCTTGAGGTATCGTACCCCTTTGGTCTCTAAATCGAAAAAGAGAGAGAAAAAGAAAGATGTTGTTGTGGTTGCTGCAAAGACGAAAGCTCTTGCTAAGGGGGAGAAGAAAACATTGGTTGTTGAAAGAAAGAAGAAAAAGGTGGTTGTTGTTGGTGCTACTCAAAAAGGGAAAGAGAAGGTCATTGCTGCCAAGGAAATGGGAAAGGAGAAGGCTGTGGAAGAAGATGAAGGTTCTGATGGAGAAGAGGATGAAGAAGTTAGGTCTGCTGCGGAGGATGGGGAAGAGGAAGCAGGCTCAGAGGAAGAGACTGAGGATGGTACCGAAGAAGGCTCAGGGGAGGAATCTGATGAGGAAGAATCTTCATAGCCATCTCTCAGTTGGATATTCTTTTTTGTTAAAACCCTTTTGTTATGTTTGCTGAACTCATTTCCTTCTGTCTTTTGTTCTTCATGCATGTGATGAACTACATGGGCTATTCGTACTCTGTGATTTGTTTCTTTTATTCTGGTTCAAAGAAATGGTTTTTGATTTATCTGCCAAAGGGGGAGATTGTAAGTTCTGGTTATTGGCAGTAAATCGATGAACCTTCTGATGATCACAGCGTTCAAAAATATACGGGAGTATTTAAGGGAAGTTTATTTTTGTATAAATAAGGCATGTTTTCATGTAAGTCAAATTGACTAATTATTTGTATTATCTTTGCAGGTCAACAAGATAGAAGGGGAGATTCACCTTCCATAATCAAAGATGAGAAAGATCGTGGGATTCACTTTACTTATGCATGTATGACTTGGGCGCAAAGACTTACCAAATGACGCTGAAGATAAAGAAAGACGAGACCAGAGTTGAGTATGACTTTTGATCGGGAATTTTTGAGTTTTATGTTTTCTTTCCTTGAGTGAAGAGAGACATATTCAGAACACATTTTTTTTGTAACAGAATGTTCGGAGGTTCATTCTGATATAGTTTGAGGGATTCGAATTAGAAACTCCACAAGGGAAATGTGGTCAGATAAGTAGTTGTGTGGATCATTATTCAAGTACAGTGTAGAGGGAGTCTATATTGTAAATCCTTGAATGATGTACGAGTTGTTCACATTAATGAAAGAGATCTGAATGGAGAGTGGGACGCTCTCCTGAAGGTTCAATTCACAGTGAAAACTGCTTCCGCAATTGTTTGAATCTTCGTCACTGTCTGTTTGTTCTATTTACGTGCAACTCTGGATACTTGGTGTACTAGTATCAAATTTCAAAACCATTTGAGGTCCGAGTAGCCAATGGTGAACGTCTAAAGTGCTCGGAGGCTTATCATGGAGTGCTGATCAAATTTCAAGGAGTAACGGTGAAGGCCGACTTGTATGCCTTACCCTTAGTCGGACCCGACTTGGTGCTAGGAGTACAATGGCTTGAAGGGTTGGGCGAAGTGACCACCAACGACCGAACGGGGGTCATGAAGTTCGACTCAGGGGCGCACCAAGTCACGCTTAAGGCAAGTAAGAACGGCAGGACCGAGGAGGTTGGTCTTAAGAGCAATGAGCAGGTCAAGTACAAGGAACTAATTCTATTCGACGACTACTTAGAAAAGATTGAACAAGTCCCATCGGATTATGATGGTCCACTTATTTTCGATGTGTACCCCAAGGATGAACTCATGGACGTTGAAGTAGTCAAGGTACCAGAGGTCGAAGGAGATATTTTGTTTGTGGTCGAAGAAGGCCATGACGACGAGACGCACAGGAAGGACAATATGGATAAGAAGGTGAAGACGCCCGAATTGGTGGTCGATGACGAATCCTTGAGGACAAAGACATTCTTAGAATGGGCGAGAATGATGAGAATGCAGGTTTCGACCTCCAAAGATGAGAAGGGCTGAAGGCCAACATTATCCAAGAAGGCCGAGCAAAGGGCTGAAACAAGGCTTGCATGGCCTAAGAGACGTGCACAAACCCGTATAAGAAGGTGCCGACGTGAGAAATGGCATAGGAGATCAAGTCTTGAAGGGTCAAAGTCGTCACTAGCACGGTCGAATGCAAGAGGGCCAAAGCAGATCAGCGCGCGGTCATACGAACCAGTCCATTAAGGTCACGCACGAAGGTGCGCAAGAGCGTGCAAGAAGACGGTCCCAAGATGGGCAAGAATTGGGCGCAAGGAAGGGTGCGAACACGCGCATTGGCATAAACGCGAGCGGACAAGACCACGCCTCGAAAGGGCACGCCATCAAAGGTTTTGGGATGCACATCAAAGGAGTAAAACCTGGTGGAGATGACTAAGGCACCGGGTGGCTCGAATAAATGGAAGGCAGGCAAGTCGGTTGCCCAACAGGTGCAGCCCGCGCACATGGGCACGCTGTGATGAAGATCACGTGTCCCGACTGCCAATAAGCCGCTAACCCGCGCCTTGAATCGCCGATAGGTGTTCTTCGAGCCACAACAGCGCCTCTTGGAACGAATAAAATTGCAATAGAATTTTGGTGGAAAACTAAAGCAATGTTGAAGAACAAAAGTTCAGATTTCTATTCATAAAATTGATGATGAAAAATAACATAGGGGAATGGCCTTTATAGAGGCACAAAATATATCTAATCCTAATCTACCTAGGGAACTAATAAAGCAATAAAATATTAAGTATCCTAATTAAGATAGAAATCATAAAGCAATAAGGGAACAAAAAAACTTGGCTTGCAATCCAAGTAATACTCTCTCTCTCTCTCTCGGCCCCTCACACGACCGCCCTACCCGCGCGCCGCCTTTGTCCCTTGCCCTAGTCCTTAAGGACTAGGGCGCTGCCTTTCGCGCGCGCTCCGTCACCAAGCGTGTTGTGCACGCCTACGCCTCCCGCTCCACCAGCGCGCGCGTGGTCCCCCGTGTTGCCGCACTCCTCGAGGATTGGGGTCTTGCGCACCTTACCGCATGCCTCGAGTCATAGGGCCTCAAGCCCCATGCGTATCGAGACGACTTGCGCACCTCGCGCGCCTTCACTTTACGTGTCCGTCCCATGCGCGTCGATCCCCGGGCGTGCGCACGCACCTGCCGCCTGCGCGCTTCTGCCCATGCCTTCACGCTGGTCATCCTCGCACGCCCCGCATGCATTTCTCTCGACAGTGCGCACCTCAGACGTCTCCCCTGCTAGCCTCTTGCGTGCGTGGTAAGCACGACTTGCGGCGTTCTTGAGCTGCCTAGCCACTTCTGCGTCATTCCCGTCCTCTTCAAGTGATTCCTTGTCCTCAAGGATAAAACCCGGGAACTGCTCGCGCATCTCATCAAAATCTTCCCATGTGGCTTTCTCAGGTGTAAACTCCTCCCAATCGACTAGTACCTCCCAACGATAGCGCCCTGCTTTCCTGATTTTTGCGATACTCCATTGCATGTTTTGGGCGTTCCACGATCCTACCATCGGTTGTGGTCGTCGGTAGTTCTTCACACCACTCGTGAGCTTCTCCTAGACTTCTCTTGAGCTGCGAGACATGAATAACTGGATGGATCTGCCAATTTTCCAGCAGCTCTAGGCGATAAGATACCTGACCAATGCGCTTCAGAATCTGATATGGCCCATAATAGCGGACGCCTAGCTTGGTTGCCTCCCTCTGTGCTGTCATGCGCTGCCTAAACGGTCGCAGCTTCAAGTAGACATACTCTCTTGGTGCAAAATTTTCTTCACGCCTTTTTCCATCTGCGAAGGCTTTGGTCCAGTTAATCGAGCCTTCGAGATTCTTCTTTAGTTCCCGCAACATCAAATCCCGCTCTTCTAGCTCTCGACTAACCTCATCGTTGACCGTACTTCCTTCCGAATAATTGATCAAGGTTGGGGGTTTGTGTTTATAGTATTTTTGGGCATGTGGTGACCGAGGTACCCGACTCGGGTCGTTCTCAAAGGAAGGCTCTTCGGAGCTTCGTTCACTACCTAGTCGTCAAAGTCACACAACCAAAAAGGTCCTAAACATGCTAATCGCTTGAATTGAGGGTTGATTTAAGCTAAATTAATCTACGAAATTGAAATCGAAAGCAAGTAAAGCGCGCAAGAAGATTAGAGAGATCAAGGGGGAAAGAGAGATTTTGGTTCACCGGAGTCATCATGATCAAAAGCACGCAAAAATCCAACCATTGCCATGTTCGCTAAAAACCCTAGGAAGTCAAATCAAACTCTAGCATGAATCGAGCAAGAATTCAACTCCTATCACACTTAGTCAAACATTCATGATCCAAAGCAACAATCTTTTCTTCCAAAATCTCAAGCACAATATTAATTTACCAAACCAAGAAAGATATACGAGGTAATGGGGCTTAAGACTAAGTTACCCACTCCAACATGCACTCGGGAGAAGAAACGGAATGAAAAGCTTGAAACTTTGCTCAAAACAATGTCGCCGGAAGTTCGCCGGAAAACTTGATTCATAAAGCTCCAAACCAAAATAAAAAAGGAAAAAGAGAAAATAGAGAGGATTTTCCCAACTTAAAAGTTGGGAAATGAGAGTTGTTGTCAAAAATACAAAGCAAGATGTCTATATATAGCTACAGCACAAACACACACTAAAAACACACACATTTAACAATTTAGCACTCGCTAGGTAGCGAACTAGTTCGCTAAGCGAATTGGTCTTGTGGTCTTGTGCACACTCGCTAGGCGGCGAACGCGATCGCTAGGCGAACTGGTCTTGTGATCTTGTGCACACTCGTTAGGCGGCGAACGCGTTCGCTAGGCGAACTGGTCTTGTGGGTCTTGTGCACACTCGCTATGCGGCGAACATGTTCGCTAGGGGAACTAGACTTCTGGATCTCTTGCACAGTAATGACTCGATAATGGCTCGGGGGTTCTCGGAATGGTTCATGCTCTCGGAACTTGGCTCGATTCTTCTCTTTCATCTTCGAAAATGGACCTAAAAATTGCACCAAAAACAGGAGAACGTACGCCAAAATACAAATAACAAAGAGAAAATAAAAACACACGGAATCAACTAAAATGGACCGGTTAGATAAGAAAACCAACCTAAAACCGACTCAACTACACACATAAAACACATAAAAAGAAGCACAAAAACACAATAAACAGTTTGCGCCCATATACCAGCTCGAATGGAGTTATCTTGGTCGACTCATGGTAAGTAGTATTGTACCAGTACTCAGCCCAGGGCAGAAAATTTTCCCACTTCTTCGGAAATTGATGAACATAGCACCGTAGGTATTGCTCAAGGGTTCGATTGGTTACCTCGGTTTGCCCATCAGTTTGGGGATGATATGTTGAGCTCATGGATAGCTTGGTCCCCTGTAGCTTGAATAATTCGGACCAACAGTTTCTCATAAAGATCTTATCTCGGTCAGAAACTATGGATCGTGGAGACCCGTGCAGCTTCATTATATATTCAACGAACAGCCTGGCGATAGATTTTGCCGTATAATGATGGGTAATGGGTATGAAGTGAGCATACTTGGTAAGTCGATCCACTATGACCATTACTCCGTTAAACCCATTAGAACTTGGCAGCCCTTCAATGAAATCCATGGGGATGTCTTCCCAAATTGCCTCGGGTACTGGTAGGGGTTGTAGAATCCCACTTGGCCGTCGTGAATCAGCCTTAGTGCGATGACAGTCGTCGCATCGTGTGATGTAATCCCGAACCGTGCTCTGTTGTCCTGGCCAAAGGAACGTATTGGCTATCCTCATCCAGGTGTGATAGATACCTGAGTGGCCTCCAATTTTAGAATCGTGGAAGTGCTACATGATCTTCTCGCGTAGCTGCCCACTGTGAGGAACAAATACTCGGCCTCGATGTAGCAGTAGACCATTGTGCAGCTCATAATCAGCAATAGTTTCTCCTACCTCGATCTTCTGGTGCAACTCCTGGCAATTAGTATTCCCTTCTTGCGCCTTCTGGACTTCATCCCAAATAGCCCAAGTCGGCCCCGTGATAGCGTTAAGCTCCGCTACGTCAGTTCATCGGGATAGTGCATCGGCCACAGAATTCTGTCGACCCGGCCGATAGACTATTTTGAAGTTGAATCCCATGAGTTTCGAGACAAACTTCTTGCTACTCGAATACCACAATCCTCTGCTCAAGTAGATGCTTGAGCGGCTGCTGGTCGGTCACAATCTAAAAACGTCGCTCCAATAGATAGGGCCTCTAACATCTCACAGCCTCGCCAACTGCTAGCATCTCTTTTACGTACACTGATAAACCCAATCGAGTCGTGCCTAGTGCCTTGCTGAGATAGGCTAGGTGTCTTCCTTCCTGCACTAGTACGGCTCCAATCCCAATATCACTAGCATTCGTGTGTACTTCAAACAAGACGTCAAATCTTGGCATTGCGAGCACTGGCGTCTTTGTCATGGCGCTCTTCAATTTCTCAAACGCCTCCTCGCTAGCCTTGGTCCATGCGGACCCGCCTTTCTTGGTCATCTCCGTAAGTGGTTTGGCGATGGTTCCATAATCCTTTACGAACTTTCTGTAGTATCCCGTGAGTTTTAGGATCCTCGGAGTTGCGTGAGACTTGTTGGCTTAGGCCAGTCGACCATAGCCTCTATCTTTCGTGGATCAACCTCCACGCCTTTGTGCAATATAAAGTGGCCTAGGTACTCAACCATCTCCTACCCGAATGAACACTTGGATGGCTTGATGTGAAATGTGTTAGCCTCCAAGACTTCAAGCACCACTCTCAAATGCTCCAGATGTTAAGCCCATGACTTCGAATAAACCAAGATATCATCAAAGAAGACTAGAACAAGCATACGTAGATACTCCTTGAAGATAGAATTCATGGCAAATTGAAAATTTGATGGAGCGTTTCACCGTCCGAACGGCATCACCAAATACTCATAATGCCCCCTGATGCGTACGAAAAGTTTTCTTCGGAATGTCGGCCATGTGGAGTCAGATCTGATGATAGCCAGCTCTTAGGTCGAGCTTTGAGAAATAGCGTGATCCTGCCAACTCATCGAGCATGTCGTCGGCACTGGGAGTAGGAAATCAATCCTTGATAGTTGCGGCATTCAGAGCCCGATAGTCGGTACAAAATCTCCATGTACCATCCTTCTTCTTAGCTAATAATACTGGTGATGACAACGGACTCGAGCTACGCTGAATTAACCCAGACTCTAGCATCTCAGCTACTTGCCTTTCAATCTCAGTTTTCTGAAAGTGAGCGTACCTATAGGGATGGACGTGCACTGTATGCTGCTCATTGACTAGTTGTACTCGGTGGTCGAACTCCCGGTTAGGTGGTAGTCCCTTGGGTTTGCCCAGTACTCCATTGAATTCCTCGAGAAGATCGCGCACATCGCTTTGTTGTTGCTCGGCCTCCCCCGTGCGCGTATTCTTACTCTCGACCACTACTGCGAATATTTGGCCGCCACTTCGCCAAACTCTTTCAATACTCTTCAGCCTAACTTCCTTGCTACCTTTTTCAGCGCCTGAACTTAGTGTGACTTGCCGACCTCCAGATTTGAACTCCATAACTCTGGTTTGGTAGTCGGTGGTCACCTTGCCTAATCCTTCGAGCCATTGTACTCCTAGAATGATGTCAGGTCCGACCAGGGGTAAAGCATAAAGATCAACCTTCACCGTAACCACTTGGAACTTGATCGGCACCTTCCGAAACGACTCAGTGCATTGCAGCCTCTCACCATTAGCTACTTGAACTTCAAAGGGCTCAATCTTCGTGGTTGGCAACTTCAGCTTCTGAGACTAGTCAGCATTGATGAATTAATGTGATGACCCGTTGTCTACGGGTACGATCACCCTACGATCCTTAACCCAAGCTGGTAGTCGCATCGTTCTTGGCCCTCTAATCCCAGCCATTGCGTGCATTGAGATTTCAGCCTCCTCCTCGAGCACTACATCCTCGTCTTCTTGGTTTGGATCCTCCTCGACCTTAGATTCCTCTTCATCGGAATTGGCAACTTCGATCACAAAAGACTGCTTACACTGATGGCCCGGTGTAAACTTTTCTTTGCATTTAAAACAAAGGCCCTTCTCACGCCGGCGCTTGATTTCCTCGGGGGGAAAGTCGCCTGACTACTGGCCCTGTCGGCCGAGCGCTGACAGTCGTTCGTGTGCCCACCGTCAATTAGCTCGGGCCTACGCGTCGTCTGTCAGTGAAGTTGACATCCGCCCATCCGTGACTGCCAGATGATCCTCGCGATGTTGGGTTACCTCCATGGCTGTGTGCCTCGTGTCTGGCCGCTCCAGTCGTACCTCTGCGGCTAGATCGAACATCAGCCCACCTATGAAAGCTCCCACCAGCGCATCCTCGGGCCAATCTCGCACGCGGCATACTAGATGCTCGAACTCCTTGATGTACTCGCGCAAGCTGCCCATCTGACGTATTCGTGCGAGAGCCTCGTTGTAATTGTGGTAATCGGATGTACCAAAGCGCGTGAAAAACTCCCACTCAAAGTCGGCCCATGTGATGGCCTGCTGCCGCTTACGGAAGATCCTCGTGAGCCATTGCCACCATATGTTGGCCTCACCATCAAGATAATAGGCTACGTACCTTACACGATCTGGGATGTCCATCTCGTTGAGCTCGAAATATTGCATCGCCCGGTTGAGCCATGCATCTGGATCGCTACCGGTGAACGTAGATAACGTGATGCGAGGTTTGTCGGTCTTTGGGCGCTCGCGATAATTGGACGCCTGGGACTGCCGGTTGAACTCGTCCTCGCGTTTGTTCTCTTCACGTCGGCATTCCTCTCCTTTGGCCCGCTCGCGGTCACGGGGTCTTGCGTGCTCTTGCTACCGCGGTGGTGGTAGGCGTGCGAGCACGTTGCGTGCCATCTCGTCGAAGCGCCTATTCACGGTTTGCATCAGATCTTGCACCGTTGTCTTGGTATTGTCGAGACCTTCGCCTAGCGAGTCGATGGCTTCGCTCATTCCCCAGAATTGGACATCGAGATTATCGATTTTATCCTTCATCTCCTTGTTGGCCATGGCCTTCTTTTCCTCTCTTCGCTCTTTGCTTTATGGACTCGTGTTGGATGATTTTTTTTTTTTGAATAATCTCGAACAAGAACAAGAGGAGAGAAAAAGAAAAGGGAATGGATTGGGAAAAAGACACACGATCTAACACCTCTCAATGAGAGCACCAATGATGAAGATCGCGTGTCCCGACTGCCGATAAGCCGCTAACCCGCGCCTTGAATCGCCGATAGGTGTTCTTCGAGCCATAACAGCACCTCTTGGAACGAATAAAATTGCAATAGAATTTTGGTGGATAACTAAAACAAAGTTGAAGAACAAAAGTTCAGATTTCTATTCATAAAATTGGTGATGAAAAATAACATAGGGGAATGGCCTTTATATAGGCACAAAATATATCTAGTCCTAATCTACCTAGGGAACTAATAAAGCAATAAAATATTAAGTATCCTAATTAAGCTAGAAATCATAAAGCAATAAGGGAACAAAATAACTTGGATTGCAATCCAAGTAATCCTCTCTCTCTCTCTCTCTCTCTCTCTCTCTCTCTCTCTCTCTCTCT
>CACSLK010030184.1:14433580-14483092 GCA_902706635.1 Striga hermonthica | reverse complement strand
TCCACTATTCCTATTCCTACTAGGAATAGGCTCTCGGTTACGTTTCCTGATCTCCCGAGGATTACTCCCGTCACCGATCTCCCACGCGCATTCCGGCACTCAACTGCTATTCCTATTCCTGCGAGGATTAGTATTCGTGCCTTGCCTATTCCTACGAGGATTAGGCATGCCGCCTCGTTCCTGCATTGTGCTTCGCATGTGTCGCCTAGCGCCCCGCAGTCGTCGTCCGGTACTCCTATGCCTACGCGGTCTAGGCCTTCGCCCGCGCTTGCCTCGTACTTGCGCGCTGTCGCGCGCCCCTCATCATCGCTGCCTAAACCCCGCGCGTCCTTGTCACATGCGCGAGTCCCGCGCACGCCAGCAGCTCCCATCTCGCCTGTGTGCCGATTGTCGATCCCCGTGGGCTGCTCTTCTGGCGCTCGCGTATCATATTGTTCCGTCCATCCTCGCGCATCGCAGGCCGATGGCGTTCTTCGCTCGTTAGCCGGTCACCGTCGATCTTCTTGTCACAGGGGTACGGAACCCACTTCCGTATCAGACGGGTGCGCGCGGGCGCGCGCTGGGCAACGCACGGGGACGACTTGGCCAGCAAGAAATTGTGTCTTCTAGGAGTCTTTTTGAGCTGAATCTTCTCTAGATTATTGTTCCCTACTTAGAGCACAAGACAAGATATTCTATGATCCCTTAGCTATTTAGTTTCCTTATTTCATTATGATATCTAGATTGTTTAGGTTACTTAATATTCTATTGCCTTATTAGAGTTATAGGTAGAATAAGATTAGATCTAGTTGAGGCCTATATAAAGGTCTTTCTTCTTGTTATTTTATTCCTCCAAGAAATTAATACAAAAACCCGAACTTTTGTTCAAACACTTTGCTTTAGATTTCTTCTTGATTTTCTCTTGCAATTTTATTCCTTTCGAGGGGCGCGAGTGTGTGAACCTCCTAACACCTATCGAGCAATTTAATGCGTGGGAGTGGCTTGTCGACAATCGGGACATGCGATCTTCATCATTGGTGCTTTCACTGATAGTATTAAGATCTTGTGTCTTTTTCTTTTCCATTCTTTTAATTTTCGTTAGTTTAAAAAAAAATAAAAAATATTCCATCACGAGTCCTCGAGCTAAAGAAGGCAAGATAGGAAAGACATGGCCAACGAGGAAGTGAAGGAGCGATTGGACAACCTTGACGTCCAAGTCAGGAGCATCAGCGAAAATATAGAGGGAAGGCTCGATCACTCGATGAAGGCCAAAGAAACACCAACGCGGTCGTGGTGTGACTCGAGCAATGCCTGGACGAAGTGGTGGGTGGGTTTCAACAGCAGCTGCAGTAGCAACGCTACGTACCGCCGCCATCACCAAGGCGCTAACATCTCAGGCATGCGCACGAACAGCCACACGAGTACGAGCACGAGCGCGAAGAAGACTTCGAGCGGCGATCCCAAGCTTCCAACTACCATGACCACCCGAGGCCCGACAAACTGAGGCTCACGCTGTCCACCTTCACCGGCACCGACCCTAACGCATGGCTAAACCGAGTTGTGCAATACTTCAAGCTTAACGAGATCGATGGGAACGACCGGGTACGGTACGCAGCCTACTACCTTGATGGAGAGGCCAACGTATGGTGGCAATGGCTCACGAGCGTCTACCGCAACCGGCAATGAGTCATCACTTGGGGCGATTTTGATCGCGAGATACTCACGCATTTCGGAACATCCGACTACCACAACTGCGATGAAGCACTCACGCACATACAATAGACAGGTAGCTTGCGTGAGTACCTCAAGGAGTTCGAGCGATTGACATGCGTACGAGGCTGGCCTGAGACTGCCTTAGTTGGAGCGTTCATTGGAGGTCTGAAATTTGACCTAGCCTCTGAGGTACACTTGGAATGATCAGATTCGATGCACGCGGCTATGGAGGTTGCCCGACGACGAGAAGACCATCTCACCGCCACCCAAAGAGGACGGGCAGATGCGCGATTCACCAAGCCGCGACGCGAGCAATCGGGCCCGAACGACTTCATTCCGAATGCCCGACTGCCCAATAAACTACGACCACAAGATCCGGAGGTTAAGAAATTAACGTAGGAAAATATGAGACGCCGGCGTGAGAAGGGACTCTGTTTCAAGTGCGACGAGAAATTCACGTCTGGCCACCGATGCAAGCAAGCTTTTGTGATAGAAGTCGTCGACTCGGACGAGGAAGAGCCAATGGTTGAGAAACACGCAGAGAGCGAGGTCGAGGTCAGGGTGCACGAAGAAGAGGCCGAGATCTCGATGCACGCAATGACGGAGACTCGAGGACCGAGGACGATGCGACTGTCAGTGTTGGTGAAGGACTGTCATGTAGTCGTACTCGTAGACAATGGGTCGTCGCACAAATTCATCAACGCAACGCTATCTCAAAAGTTAAAGTTGCCGACGATGAGGGTCGAACCATTTGAGGTCCGAGTAGCCAATGGTGAACGGCTAAAGTGCTCGGAGGCTTATCGTGGGGTGCCGATAAAATTTCAAAGAGTAACGGTAAAAGTCGAATTGTATGTCTTACCCTTATTCGGACCCGACGTGGTGCAAGGAGTACAATGGCTCGAAGGGTTGGGCGAAGTGACTACCAACTACCGAACGGGGGTCATGAAGTTCGACTCAGGGGCACACCGAGTCACACTTAAGGCAAGTAAGAACGGCAGGACCGAGGAGGTTGGTCTCAAGAGCATCGAGCAGGTCAAGTACAAGGATCTCCCTTTATTCGACGACTACTTAGAAAAGGTCGCACAAGTCCCATCGGATTCTGATGGTCCACCTATTTTTGATGTGTACCCCGAGGATGAACTCATGGACGTCGAAGTAGTCAAGGTACCAGAGGTTGAAGGAGATATTATGTTTGTGGTCGAAGAAGGCCATGATGACGAGACGCACAGGAAGGAAAATATGGATAAGAAGGTGAAGACGCCCGAATTGATGGTCGATGACGAGTCATTAAGGACAAAGACATTCTAAAAACGGGCGGGAATGATGAGAATACGGGTTTCGATCCCCAAAGATGAGAAGGGTTGAAGGCCAATACTATCCCAGAAGGTCGAGCAAAGGGCCGAAACAAGGCATTCATGGCCTAAGAGACGTGCATGAGCCCGTATACAAAGGTTCCAATGTGCGCAATGGCATAAGAGATCGAGGCTTGAAGGGTCAAGGTCGACACTAGCACGGTTGAATGCGAGAGGGTCAAAGCAGATCGGCGCGCGGTCACACGAACCGGTCCATGAAGGTCACGCACGAAGGTGTGCAAGAGCGTGCAAGAAGACGGTCCCAAGACGGGCAACAATTGGGCGCAAGGAAGGGTTCGAACACACGCATTGGCGTAGACGAACACGGACGAGACCACGCCTCAAACGGGCGCGCCATCAGAGGTTTCGGGATATACGTCAAAGAAGTAAAACCTGGTGGAGATGGCTAAGGCACGGGTGGCTCTAAGAAATGGAAGGCACGGAAGTTGGGTGCAGCTCGCGCACATGGGCACGCTGGCAGCGCGCAGGGCCACGCTGATGAAGGATCGTGTGTTTGTTCCACTCGCTTGCCTCGAACACAGCCTCGCCACGACTTACTCTCGACGGATAGGTGTGATCGACTCGGTTATTAGCCTAACTCTTTCACGATACTTGAGTTCACTCGGTAATTAGCCTTGCTCCCTCGATTTTGAATCTTAGCCTCACTAATTCGATTGCATGATCGAACTCTCATGAATTCTAACACACGGTTTGAACAAACGTTCCTTTTCTATTCCACTCATCAATTCTGGACCCTTAAAACAATGATGGAAGACCCCTATTTATAGGTGCATAAACTAAATCTATGCCTAAGATAATTAGATCTCCTAATTCTAGAATGAAAAGCAACATGGTAATAAAATCCTAAAACTACTATAATAATTAAATGTTTGACTTGCACTCCAAGCACAACTTGAAGCACAAGAAATTCACCCCTTAATACTTCGGCCGCCTTATACTTCGACCGCCTTCCCGCGCGCGCCGCCCTCGGCTCATATTCCTTGGTACGCATGGTAACCGGCGCCTTGCTCCGCACGCATGCGCCGCCTCTGCCTTGCCTAGCCACGCGTGGACTAGGCTTCATTCGTCCGCTCCGCACGCGCCCTACGTTCTCGCACGCCCAGCATCCGCCGCCTTCTTCCCGTGCGTGCGCTCCAGCCTCTCCTATGCCCGCGTGACTTAGGACGTCCGTGCTTGCGTCGCACTCGCGCGCACTGCCAGCCGATCTCCTCGCGCGCGTGCTGTCTGCACCAAGCTCTCCTATGCGGTCAAGGACTCCGCTCGCGTGCTGCTCACCCGCATGCCATCCGTGCCCCGCTTCTTTGCCGCCTATCGCCAGAGCGTCCCGACCTCCACCGCACCTGGTGCGCTCGTCCAATGCCCCTCCATGCCCGTGTACGCCTGTGGCCCGCGCATCATCACCCGATGCGCGTCATTTGCTTATTCGTCCATCGGCCACGCCCGACGAATCTTCGGCTTCAACGACCACTTCTGTAACATTCCTCTCCTCTTCAAGACTCTCCTTGTCCTCAAGGATAAGATAGTTCAGCACATCCACATCACTATCATCTTCTTCAATGGGGGAATCACCTTGATCTTCAGTTCTCAATTTAATACGCTTCCCTGGTCGCCCAAATTCCATCGTTCCTCGCCTATAGTCGTTTGTAATGGGCCCAAGTGTTTCGAGCCACTGTACTCCCAACACGATATCAGTTGCCTTAAGAGGTAAGGCGTAGAGGTCAATCTCTAGCTCTTGATCTTGTGCCATAATTAGAACCTTCTTGAACAATTGATTACCTTGTAATTCATGTCCATTGGCTATTTTGACTCCAAACTTCTTGACCTTTGTGGGTTCCAACTTCAGTCGCCTGGCCATTCCTTCGTCGATAAAATTCAAACTCGACCCACTATCGACCAATACCTCTATCAGCAGATCTTTTATTTCAGCCGTGAACCTGATCATCTTGGGACCATGCTTTTTGCACTTAACCACATGTAACAACGACTCCTCTTGTGGCTTCTCTTCCTCATGATCCTCTCCAATTTCTAACAAAAAGACTTCCTTACCTTTGCATTTGTGGCCCAGCGTAAATTTCTCGTTGCATGTGTAGCATAGGCCTTTTTCTCTTCACCGCTGCATCTCCTCGTCTGTGAGTCGTCGTACGCTGCTCGTGGTGTGCGTACCCTCGCCAAATGCTAGTTTGACCTTGGCCCGTGAGGGCATATCATCGACCGTGATGCTCGCGCGCTGAATGTCGATGCGCCCCTCGCTCGGCCTCGCCTTGCGCACAACCGCAAGATTATCCTCGTGCAGTCGCGCTGCTTCCATGGCAGCCCTTGTCGATCTTGGCCTATCCAGCCGTACTTCCGCAGCCAGCTCAGCCTTCAGGCCTCCAACAAACGCACCAACAAATGCACTCTCGGGCTAATCGCGTACCCGGCTCGCAATCCTCTCAAACTCCTTTTGATAGTCTCGTAGACTACCAGTTTGGCGGATCCTTGTTAAGGCCTCATCATAATCAAAATAATCACTAGATCCAAACTTGGTAATCAGCTCCTTCTCAAAATCTCTCCATCTGATTTGCTCGCCTTTGTTCTTGTAAACATGTGACACCCATTGCCACCATGTGTTGGCTTCACCATCCAAATAGTAGGTAGCAATTTGAACTCTTTCGGACTTGTGTACCCCATTGATCTCGAAAAATTGCATGGCACGACTTAACCAAGCATCCGGATTTGTTCCTTCGAACGTTGTCATCGTAATCTTCAGTTTCGCACGTACGTGCTCCTCGCGATGATGTCGATGGTCGTGCGTCCTTCGATCGCCGTGGTGTCTGGTTGTGCGCATCGCGCGCGTCGGCCGTGACCGCTCATCGTCGTCATTGCGACTAGACGTCGAACTGCCCGTTGCCGCCATGGTTGATCTCGATGTGCGGCTCGTCCGCGGGGGTTGGTTGACTCTCTCGAGCTTTCCCTCCAAGTCGTGTATCATGAGCTCCAGCTTCGCCATGTTTTCATTGACCACGTGTTGTCCGTTGCCAAGGGACCTCACGCTTTCCTCAAGCATATCGAACCTTTCACGATTCGTCATGACTCTCTTTTTATTTTTTTTTTGATACTCTCGAATATTTACGAAACAAAGAAGAAGAAATTCGAAAAAATTCGAACAAAAGGGGGAAAAAAATCGGACAAAAGAAAAAAAGAATGGGATAGGAAAAGTTTAACAAAACACACATTCAATCACTCTCAACGAAAGCACCAATGATGAAGGATCGTGTGTTTGTTCCACTCGCTTGCCTCGAACACAGCCTCGCCACGACTTGCTCTCGACGGATAGGTGTGATCGACTCGGTTATTAGCCTAACTCTCTCATGATACTTGAGTTCACTCGGTAATTAGCCTTGCTCCCTCGATTTTGAACTAGCTCGAGTCTTAGCCTCACTAATTTGATTGCATGATCGAACTCTCACGAATCCTAACACACGGTTTGAACAAACGTTCCTTTTCTATTCAACTCATCAATTCTGGACCCTTAAAACAATGAGGGAAGACCCCTATTTATAGGTGCATAAAATAAATCTAAGCCTAAGCTAATTAGATCTCCTAATTCTAGAATGCAAAGCAACATGGTAATAAAATCTTAATACTACTATAATTATTAAATGCTTGACTTGCACTCCAAGCACAACTTGAAGCACAAGCAATTCGGCCCTTAATACTTCGGCCGCCTTATACTTTGACCGCCTTCCCGCGCGCACCGCCCTCAGCTCCTATTCCTTGGTGCACGCGGTAACCCGCGCCTTGCTCCGCACGCATGCGCCGCCTCTGCCTTGCCTAGCCCCGCGCGGACTATGCTTCGTTCGTCCGCTCCGCACGCGCCCTACGTTCTCGCGCGCCCAGCATTCGCCGCCTTCCTCCTGTGTGTGCGCTCCAGCCTCTCCTATGCCCGCGGGACTTAGGACGTCCGCGCTTGCGTCGCACTCGCGCGCTCCTTGCCAGCAGATCTCTTAGCGCGTGTGTTGTCGCGCGCCAAGCTCTCCTATGCGGTCGAGGACTCCGCTCGCGTGCTGCTCACTCGCGCGCCATCCGTGCCCCGCGTCTTTGCCGCCTATCGCCAGCACGTCTCAGCCTCCACCGCACCTTCTGCGCTCGTCCAACGCCCCTGCGCGCTCGTGTACGCCCGTGGCCCGCGCTTCATCACCCGATGCGCGCCATTTGTTTATTCGTCCATCGGCCACGCCCGACCAATCTTCGACTTCAACGACCACTTCCATAACACACGCGTGGGCAGGCGCACGCACAGACGGGCCACGAATAGGTCGGGCGCGCGCAAGAACGCGCGCTGGGAAAGGTGCACACGGGCGAGGCACAGCCGAACGGCGCACGCGCAGACACAGGTGCACGCAGGCGCGACATAGCGGAATAGCGCGCGCGCAGACACGCGTTGATGAATGATCGAAGATGATCGCAGTTCTTGTCTATACAGTTGTGAGTAATTGCGCACTCAGGGCCTTCGACTACACACGATAGGTGTGACTAACAGACGCACTCAGGGCCTTCTCGTAGACTTTGTGACATCAAGACGCACTAATGGCATTCTCTCCGACACTTGTATGTAAACATGCACTAACGGCCTTGCTTAACACACGTTAGAACACCAAGTTCCCCTTTCTATTCACTCATCAATTTTCTACTCTTCTAATTATGAAGAGGTACATGGGTATTTATAGGTGCATAAAATAAATCTAAGCCTAAACAAACTAGATCTCCTAAATCTTTCAATAATAGAAATCCTAATACTAGAAAGCAATAAAAACCTACTATTACTATAATTATTCTTGTTTGACTTGCACTCCAAGAAGCTTGATGTCCAAGTCATTCGCACGCCCTAAAACACTCGGTCGCCTTATGTGCGCGCCTTCGCGGCGCTACTCCATGTCGCGCGCGGTAACCCGCGCGGGTGCCTTGCATGCCGCCTTCTCGCCTATTCCCTCAAGGTTTAGGCTTCGTGCACCTGCTCTCCATGCGTCGGCCCTCTCGCGCGCCTGCTGGCCGTCGACTCCCTTGCGCGCGTGCGCGCCATCGCCTGATACTCCTATGCCCGCTCGGTCGAGGACTCCGCCCGCGTTACTTCCACTTGCGCGCCCAACGCGCCCCGTCTATTCCCCGCGTAACTCCCAGCGCGTCCCGCCAACGTCCGCGCACTGCTTGCCTGCCGCGCACCTGCATGCACCCCTTGCCGCCCCGCGTTCGTTCCACGCCATAGGCGCGCTATCGCTCGTTGCCCAATTGCGCGCATCATAGCCCGATGCGCGCCATTCGCCTTTTAGCTCTTCATCTTCACTAGCCTTGCCGGCGTGGATTTTTATTTCCGTATCACGCGTGCAGGGACGGGCGCGCGCTGGGCAGCAGCACGCGCTCGCGGGCGCAGGCTACCAGGGGAAGCGCGCGGGGACGACTTGGCCAGCAAGAAACCGAGGCTTTTAGGAGTCTTCTTTAGATGAATCTTCTCAAGATTATTCTTCATACTTGAGGCACAAGTCAAGATCTTCTAGGATCCCTTAGATATTTAGATTCATTCTTTCATTATGATATCTAGATTGTTTAGGTTACTTAATATTTTATTATTTTATTAGAGTTATAAGTAGAATAAGATTAGATCTAGTTGAGGCCTATATAGGCCCTTCCTCTTGTTATTTTATTCATCCAAGAAATTAATACAAAAACCAGAACTTTTATTCAAACACTTTGCTTTAGATTTATTCTTGATTTCTCTACAATTTTATTGGTTTCGAGGGGCGCGAGTGTGTGAATCTCCTAACACCTATCGAGCGATTTAAGGAGCGGGAGCGGCTTGTCGACAATCGGGACACGCGATCTTCATCAGGCACGGTCGGGTTTTGTTAATGCGGCCGGTCTATTTTTTGCCGCGATTGCAGCCAAATCGCGCGCCGCGCGCGGCCATAATTCGATTTTTATTTTTTTTAGTTTGGCCGCGATTCGGCCGCGCGCGGCCAAATTTGAATTTTTTTTGTTAGTTTTGCCGCGATCGCCGACGCGCGCGATCAAAATGTGATTTTTTTGTTTAAAAATTAAAATAAATAATAATATATACTATACTTTAATATAAATATATATTTTAAATATTAATATATATTTAAAAAATATATAATAAAAAATATAATATATTGAAATAATATTGTTAAAACAAATATATTAGTGTATATTAGTCTATATTAAAAAATATAATATATTATAAATTTAAAAAATATATTTTTATTTTTTATTTCATTTTTCTTTATTAATATATTAAATATTTTTTTTTTTTTGAGTTTTTGGTTTTTATTATTGGTTTTATTTAGTGTATATTTTTTATTTATAAATATATTATTATATTATATATTAATATATTTATAAATATATTTTTAAAAATATATTTTTAATTATTTATATATAATATATATTAAATAAAAATATTTTTAATTAGTAATGAAAACATATTAGAAATATATTTTTTAATATTTAATAAATATTATAAACATATTAGTAATGAAAATATATTAATAAGTAAAAATTATATTAATAGACAGTTAAAATAGATTAATCATTAAAATATATTAATATAATTATATACAACTAAATATATTAATATATTTTATTATATTAATATATCATTAAAATCGTAATAACTAGTATAAGTTTTCTTTTACAAAAACTATAATTTTTTGGATTTAGGTCGAGTATGACGATTCTGGAGCCTGACACACGGTTAGTCGTGGTGTGAATGCTTATGTTCGGCGGGAGAGGGATGAGAGGCGCACGGAGGCTCTCTAGAGACAGGCCAGCAGTTCGACACCACTTGTTCCTTCAATAGAGAGTCGTCGGCAGTCCGTCTCACTAGTGGCTGTGTTTGTGTTATTTTTGTTGCATTTTCGTTATCTTTTTGTCTTTCTTTTTCCCCTATTTTAGGTCGTTTAGATGAGTTTTACTTTATTTTATAGTCTATTTCGTGTTTTACTTTATTTTGGTCTTTCTTGTGTTTTTTCGGTCGTTTTCCAGTTTTTCGTCGTCGTTGGTGTGCAGGTTAGAAGACTCGGGGAAATTTGTTTTCCATGATAAATGGACCGGCTGAACATATTTAGATATATTGTCTCGTTGGCAACACACGGGAGGAAACGGAACCAAATTCGAAGGTCGGACGAACTCGAACGGATATAATACGCGAAGTAATGCATTTAGACCCACGAGATTCCCGAGTGCCACACCGCACCAGTCAGCTCAGCCAGGCCATGCCGCGCAGCGACGCTGCCACGACCTGGACAGAGGTTCAACTTTATGCTGCCACGCCGCGAACACCAGCTCTCCCGCGCCGTAAAGATCTGCCGCGCCGTGAAGCTTCCACCCAGACCTACTCTGCCGCACCGCGAAGGACCCCCGCGCCGTGTTGCTCGCTCCTGACGCGCCGTGAAGGAGTTTCACGCCGTGGTGATCGCCTCTGCCGAGCCCGTTGCACACCGTTGCGCCGTGATGAGGGACTGTTCCGCGCCGCGCCTTGTTGTCATGCCGTGCCAAGAGGTCAGCTATAAATATGAAGATCGGACGCGAGCGAGAGGATTATTCTTTGGACGCGACAAAAACACCGAAACCCTATTCTCTCATATTTTCATTTGTTTTTTTTTATCGTTCTTTCATAATTTCCACCATAGACCAAGGATTTACATTCGGATTTTGCTATTTCTCTTGGATTCAAGCTTGTTTATCTGATTCAACGTTGGGATTTATCAATCGTAAGATTCTCTTTTAAATTTAATCGTTAAATATGAGTTCTTGGGTTGAGATTGCTTGTGTTGATCATTCGAATATGAGTATCTAAATTAATACACTAGGGAATGTGGGATTGATGTTTTAAATTCGTTTGTGATTATTGGGCTTAAGGTTGTTCAATTTGTGCGAGTTAATGTTATTAGGGTTTTCGATCATTGTTCTTAAGTTTTGAGAATTGTTGAAGAGTGACACTTCAACTTCCAATTGTTTCAATTGAATTTGATTAATTCGTGCATGATGGTAGAATTTGTAAACTTACTAGTTGATTAATCACCCTCTAGTTTAATTTAATCGACTCTTAGAACCGAAAAGGGTAGGAGTCGGTCGAAATAGGCTCGTACAAACAAGGCTTATTCGTAATTGTATTGCCTAGGTGTTAAATGACTTGTTAATATGTCGTTTAAGTTTGTTCTCTTGTTACTAAAAGTTATTGAAAATGAGTACTTGAACGTGCCGGTTAGTGAAATCACTTAACCGAACAATCTCTTGCTTGATAATTGCATTCTGAACCAAAACGGATATCCTCGACTCCCTAGCTTCTCAAATCTTATTTGTTCTACGTGTTCGCTTGCTATTTACTTGCTTTATTTAAATTCTCGTAGTAGTTTTCAATTAAAAATCAAAACCATATCTGAATTAGCATGTTTAGGAATTTTATTTCTTTATTTTCTCTTTTTGAGTTTGAGTAAACGTACAAAATATTACAGCTAGCCTTCCTCGAGAGACATGACTCGGTGTCGAATCTTTCGATTCTACTACAGAAAATATTTACAACAGGCTGGCAGTTCTGGAACTATGTCGATTATCCGTATTATTCAGCATCGGGAGTCCACTTATGAGTCGGCAGTCATGAGTAGTCCGGTGGATGATGATGATGATGATGGTGATGATGATGATGATGATGATGATGATGATGATGATGTTGATGATGATGATGTTGATGATGATGATGATGATGACGATGATGATAAGCAGATATATGACTCGGACTCTGCTGCAGCTGAGCAGAGACTTGTATCTCCTGGCCCACAGCCACAGTCACGAGCACAGCCACAGCCACGTCCAGGTAAATGACTCGACTGGGCTGATCCTCCACGACAGGCTGGGGGCCATTACACGGGCGCTGGCTCATCCTCAGGTAAATGATTATGTATTTATCATTATTCTGAAAACTTGAGCGGACCGGACCAGCCTATTCAACCGGTTGGAGCGGGAACCGGCCGTCATTTCGGTCTGACTTGAACCTCAAACCGCTGAGCGTTTGAACCGGTCCAAAATTGTTCGAACCGGTAAAAACTCGGTTGAACCGGTGAATCGGGACCGATTCAACCGGTTCAACGTTCAAGATTTTGAATTTGAAGTTATTTGATTATGAAGTAATTTAAATAACACACTTTTCTTACTTGTGTTTTGAATGTGGGATATATTCACTTGTTAAAATTTTTTGGCCAATATTGGGCCTGATAAGCAATATTGTAGTCATTAAGAAAAGTATTATTTTTAAAATTGGACTATCTATTGAGTTATATCTATTTTAAATTATTAGAAAATAGATAAACAAATTAACGTACATTATTTTTATTTTTTCATTTTTTAAATGAAAAATAAAAAATTTAAAATATGATTAAAAATGAAAATATGCTTGTTTATATTCTCTCTATTTTGTAACTTAAATAAAATAGCGCATTATTGTTGTTTACCATTAGATATTATCTTATTTGATAATAGTACATCATTGATACAATCAATCACAATATGTCGTATTTATATTGATTGTTCTATTCTAATACAGGTGCGAGTAGCAACGCACTAAGAGTGAAGAATGGATCGTTAAAGCTCCAGTGCCCGGTGGCCCCGTTTGACTGGAGTGTTATCCCTACCTTTCTAGGGCACGTAGCCTCTCTTATGTGGGATGGATACCAAAGAGGCATGTTGAAATGCCAAAATAGGCTGGCAGCGCACATGATTTTGAAGGAGTGGCTTGGACAGATGCGTCCAGCTCCGCGCGACCTGATCCGTGAGACCGGAATGTCACATTTGTCCTTAAGTATGCATACTCACGTTGACACTCCACTTCTCAGTGCATTTGTGGAGCGCTGGCAGCCGAATACGAACTCGTTTCACTTGCCTTTGGGTGAAATGAGCATACTGCTGCACGACGTGAGGGCCATATTAGGGATTCCTATGGAAGGAGCGATAGTCATCGCGGACCCTGACACCCTCACATGTCAGGCGCACTGCATGGAGCTCTTGGGGATGGACCAATCTGCTCTTATGGCCACATTTCGAGCTCACGGTTCTGTAAGCCAAGTCGCCGTTTTTGAGGCATTGATGACGAACGACGCAAATCGGTCAGATCAGCATGTGACAGCTGGCTGAATGTACGTTATGCTCGCTACCACCTTGTTTACAGACAAGAGCGGTAACATGGTCGGTCCCAAAGTCCTGAACGAGCTGTTGGATGACGTGCGGGGAGTTGGGACTTACTTTTGGGGCTCTGTTTCACTGGCATACTTGTACAGACAGTTGGGTATTGCCAGCAGAGGGAATGTTTGGGACTGTCGGGCTGCTTGACTCTATTGCAGTCCTAGAAATACGAGTACTTTCTCACCCTCCGACCCAAGCATGCACGTATCACCCTCCTGCCTGACTGTGTCGCCCGGTCAGCCTTGTAGAGCACCCCCATCCGGGACAAGTCAGTGGCGCGCCTCGAGGATTTTTGAAAGCAGCTTGATAGGCTCACCGCCACCGACGTATGTTAAGTTATATTATTTACATTTAGGTGAAAGTTATTTGGAATAATAGAATTGTTTCAAGAAATGTTTTTTATGCAATTGTGAACAGGTGAACTGGCTGACATACGACCGCAAGCCACATGAGGTAGAGCGTAGGACCCTTTATTTCGGATGCCTTCGGTACCGGGATATTGTGGAGCCGTACATGCCTCTGCGGTGTTTGCGTTAGTTGGGATACATCCAGATTGTCCCTCCTGGCATTTACAGTCGACATAGGTAGTACGGGCTTGTCAGTCTAAGTCGTACAGGATTGAGCATGCTGATATTGCTGCCGAAGATAGCTGGAAGCAGTTCCCGGTCCCTCATTCTCTGCACTTGTCTGATTTTATGGAGACCCCCGTAGATGATCGAGGATAGACCCATCAGGACTATCTGGGATGGTATGATCCGGCTTCTCATCCTAGACTCCTACCTGAGACTCGGCTGGACGCCGACGCGGTCCCTGCGCGTGCCAACTCTAATTATGTAAGTCGTTTACTGAATTTTATTTAATATTCTTTCATTACAATTTTTTTAAAAAAAATTTATATATTATCATATATTTTAATTCTTCTTTTTTGTGCAGTGGGTCAGCCGGTACCAAGCTTTTACATCAGACCTCATGCGGGAATGCCAGAGTGTTGTTCTTGATTTGGCAGTGCGGTTTGCAAGGGATTGGGATAGGATAAACGTGGATTGGGATAGGGCGGAGCAGTGATGTAATGAATGTTTTTTTTTTTTATTTTTATTATTAAATTATGGATTTCGTTGTACCCGTGAATTTTAGTTGTATTGTTTTTTTTATTTGTTGTTAGTTCCTTTTAATCTATTTCTAAATGTTATACTACAATCAAAACCAAAAATTACACGTTAAACAGTAAACACGGCCAAATATCACATGAGTTGAATATGCATATTAATATAATGGATGTCATCGATCGATCGCAACACACATAAGTCGAATATAACAATATATCACAATCTAGATCCACTACAAATAAGACGCCACAACTTTACCCTCCTCTGGTACAACTTATCCCATCGTTCAACCGTCCCATCTCGGTATCTCTGCTAGAAATGACAAATAGGGGGTAATGGAGAATTAGATGACAGATTCAGACGAATGTAGTGTTTGTAATAACCAAGATGACCTATGACAATCTCGCGGTCAGGTCCCGTAGCCGTGGATGGTGCACGCAGCGGCAACACTGGCATACTATTCCAGTCGATATTGACATTTCACTCACCTTGGCCTAACAACACGACAACTACATTAAACAGTGTAGCAATTGCAAAGAGGTCGCCTAAACTTTCCATCCAATGCTCCTCTCCACAAGCAACCGCCTCCCATCTTATCTGATTGACTGCGGCGTCGAGCTGATAGTAATACACAGGACCGTACAATTGTCTGTCGGCTGAAATCTCATTTGTAATATTGTTTCTCGCCAATCGCCACATATTCTGGTCCCTATACACGTAACTCGCAACCACCCGAAATCCGCAGTTCCCATCCGTCGTGACATCCAGATAGCTCTCTACGTAGGGGTGAACTACGTAGAGAATTCTGTCACAATGCTGATATTCAAAGAAGTTCGTCCACAATTTCTCTGTAATATCAGAATAATTTCACGTCAGAATTTAGGTAATAGCAATTTACAAACATAATTAGTTATCGTTTAAACAAAAAATAAAAAATAAAAATCACCTGTCGGATCATCAGAAGGTTGAGAAGATGAGCTTGTCGGTGCACTCGAAGACGTGATCTTACGCCCCACCGGTTGACCTCTTTCCCAGTACTCTCATATCGATGCAGCACACGAAGAAATGCTCTTACGCCCCACCCGGCGACCTGTTTCTGTGTACTCCGACTGCGATGGAGCACAGGAAGAAGTGCGTTTATAGCCTCTTTGACTGTACTCCCATTTGGATGGATCGCGCTTTGTTGAATTAGGCTTCTTGGGCCGACCTCGCGAGTTTTCCTTCACAGGAGCTTCAGTGTAACCTTGTTCGTCAGGGTAAAGTTGAGATTCGATGAACTGATTAATCTATTAACAACGTCTTAGGATCGACCGCTTCAACCTTCGGTGCAAGGCTCCAAAAATAATCACGATCTGTCCATCCACTTGTCGATGCACTCTGGTGACCTATTCATTTAAAAAAAAAATTATAAAATTAAACAACACACTCTATAAAAAATTAAACAAAATTTTGATATCATGTAAATGATGTTTATATAACTTATATTAAATTTATCAACATCGCAATTATACCTAGCTCATTCACCACCAGTGTGCTCCAGAACTCGTGGATCATGTCGGTCGTAATTTCCATACCCATAGTGTATGCCCCATTTAGCTGACAGGCACAAAGAAGCCCATGAGTGTCACCCAATACACATTCGCAGCGATCTGAATCATCTTCGCTCAATATATCCAAACAATAATGCGAGACCCGTAGTCTCAATTGCGCAAAAGGGAATCCCTGGTAACCAGTATGCCTCCTAAGTCTCGAAGACTCAAGCGTGTCCCTGGTAATACATTACATAAAATTAGACCCAAATAAAACTTATAATGATTGCAGTAATAACACAGTAAATATGTATAACTTAAGGATTATACCTGACTTGAGTCAATTGAGACTCAGTATCCTTGTGAAGGATTATACCTGACTTGAGTCAATTGAGACTCAGTATCCTTGTGAATCTTCTCCCACACCGTGTCGAGGGAACTGGTCGACGTGTTAAGCCACTGCTTCAATGTAGCGTGGAATACACTACAGTCATTTTCCAAGTGGGGTCTCATTGCCAGTCTAGACTGTGAACAAATAGTTTAGTCTTATAAGGAACCGATAGGTGATCTTTCTGTTCAAAACTCTTCGAAACACACTACCTCAATATAAGACATGGAGTATGTATTGCATAAATAAATAAACTGCAAACATATGTACTTTGACTGAAACATGATTGCCAGATCAAAATAGAATTGATAGAATCTGCAAAACATAGATTTACAACATACCTCTAACAATCTCCCACTTATATTTTATAAGCTCATGGCTAAACAAAATAACCACAATTTCTTTCAATCTAATTTTATAAGACTAGTCTACTATGTTGCCCAAACATCTGACTCCCATTCCTTCTACGTGTTTCGTAAAGACTTTCGACGATAGGCTCTTCGTAAAAGGATCTTCTAGGTTTTCCTCTGATTGTATCTTGACAATAACGACTTCTCCTCATCCAACGATTTCTCATATCATGTGGTACTTGCGCTCTATGTGATTACTCGCTTTATGAGTCCGTGGTTCCTTCGAATTTGCTATTGCTCTGCTGTTATCACAGAACACTGTAATCGCAGCGAGCAAACTCGGTACCACATCAAGGTCGAGGAGAAAATTCCTGAGCCTGACAGCTTCTTTCGCTGCCTCTGAGGCTGCTACATACTCAGCCTCCATGGTTGAGTCCGCCACACATTTATGCTTGACACTCCTCCATACTATGGCTCCTGCTCCTAAAGTAAACACAAACCCTGAAAACACCCCGCTTAGACTTACTAAAATCGAGTAAATTTTTTCGCGCGATAAAAGGAAAGCTCTGATTAAATTTTCAAAAACTCATATTAATTTTTCGAAACTACTTTAACTTTAGTATGCGAGATGCTACTCAACTTTAATCTTAAATCTTTAATGTCTTTAAACTACTAGGCATGCAACCGAGTATAATTCATTACTCTAAACATATCAAGATTTAAGCATGCATAGACTGAAATTCGAGATACTGAAATACTGTAATACTGAAATACTAAGTGCTGAAGCGAATACAAGCATGCATGAACAAAACCTAAATAACTCAAACATGTTCAAATATACATGACATGTTTACTAAAAATATCCTTGCTATGACCACCACCACATCATCGACCAATGCTCTACGCTTGACACCGTCACCTGAAAAAATGGTTAGTGGAGGGCGTGAGCATAAATAATCCACGTGCTCGGTCGGAACCGACACTGAATATATAGCTAATATAATAACATATGATGACATCAACAGAAAACGATATGATGATGAACATTTTACTAACAAACACTTATATCGGCAAACTATCTATAGTTGTTACTTATTTGACTGCCTATAACTGTTGTTCAGCTGACTGTCTATAATTTTTGTTCGACTGGATAACTATAATTGATGCTCAAATGACTACTATAGTGGCTGCTCGACTGGCTGACTATAATTGCTGCTCAATTGACTAACTATAATGATTGCTTGACTGGCTGACTATAATTGTTGCTCAATTGACTAACTATAATGATTGTTTGACTGGCTGACTATAATTGTTGCTCAACTGACTAACTACAATGGTTGCTTAACTGACTAACTATAAATGTTGCTCAGCTGACTGACTATAACTGCAACATCGCGAACTGAACATACCTCCGGTATAATAAGCACATCACAAACCTAAGCATACATCTAATATGATAAAACACATCACAAAGGCATATAAATACATAAACTGTCTATAATAGTTACCCAACTGACTGTCGATAATTGCTGTTCAACTGACTGTCTATAATTGCTACTCAACTGATAGTCTATAACTGCAGCTCAACTGACTGCTTAACTGGCGAGAACGACAGTTGGTCTTCACGCTTACGATAAGCAACTGTAGGACCTAATCTGTAGGTCGTTGCCCATACTAGGGCAAAACTAACTCTTATACGGTTCTAAGGTTGGAGCTTAACTCTTAATTGTACTAGAGTGTTTGATACTAACTGGGGATTCGAAACACTTGGTTATGACGAAACATATCTCTAAATCAATGCCTTTTAGGGAAGAATTATTCTAACCTCATCTTAAATTAAACTTAACTCAAAGCTTCTCTAAGGTTCTTAATTCACTTAACTTAAAGCTGCACTAGAATTCTTATCTCATCTTAACTAGCATTCGGTTCACTTAGCTTGAAAGGATCTACTCATTAGAAAGGTAATGCCCCTATTCGGGCGGAATATTACATACATACCTCAGTCAAGATAGTGCGATTATAGAAAATGTAGTACCCAGTACAGGGTCCCTACCTGATATGCTGAAATGCAAGTGTTGACTGGACTGCAACTGTCGGCTCTGACTCCCCACAAGCTACAAAATATTCATGCGAATATATGCTAAGTACTTAGCTCCAACTGAATAACTCGAATCTTAGTATCTTATCTCACTTGGTTTGCTTCACTCGGGTTTACAATCATTTAAAACTCATTATTTAATCATATTTTATTACCAGACTTGATATATTTGTTTAACGAAATTGATTACTTCGATTGGTTAATTAATTTTCGTAATTTCTTAATTCAAATATTTTTATTAACCTCCGAAATATTCAGACAATAAAAACATACAAGGTATTTTTATTAACCTCTGAAATATTTTTATTAACAATTCATCAAATAATATGTCACAAATGAAGCCAAACAAAATATCCTAAGGAATTCAATTTCTTCGTTTCTCTCAAATTCGAACCAACATCACATATGCCTATTTCTAAGTTCACTATTCTCATGTCGGGGATTTATTTAATTGGTTCCTCATTACTTTTTCTGTCCTACTACAATGACATTAAACATAAAATTCCCTACATGTAATTCAGTTCTCTTATTCCAAACATCTAAAATATGTCATACACATGGATAAGGATTTTCTACCAAAAATCTAATAACTACAAGAACAAGATTAATACTTTACAACAACTCTTATAAATTTTCTGCTAACCTCATATGCATACAGGCCATTTAAACATGATTAGAAATAAATTCATGATTCTTTTACACATCTTGAGTTCAACAGACTAGCACTAAAACTGCCAGTACCAAATTATTAAGATTCTTAAGCTCTGCATAGCCTTTTTACTACATTACATGCAAATATATCAAAATTGTAAGTAAAAACTACTATTTCCAATCATTCCAAGGCTCGGTTTTAAAAATATAACCAATACTTGGGCTAAATAAATCCGACTTTAATAATTAAAATCGTATAAATTCTCCATGGCTTAGACTTTAATACTAATTGCTCAATTTAATGCAAATAATAATAAATGTATCAAATTAGAAAACTGGCTATTTATGTAAATAAAGTCAAGTTCCATAAATAATAACTAAAATACTCGGCGTTACAATCTATCCTCCTTAAAATATTTCCGTCCTCGGAAAGTGCTAAACTAAAATACTAGTCAAAACTCAAGACTAGGGTTCTGGCTCGAAATTTCCAACTCTTTCTTGCTACTGAAGTGAACATATACTATCTTAAACTGATCTGTTGCTAACCCTCGGACAAATGACTGATAAATTAGGTTATTATCATCTCTCGAACGCCTGGTCGATGATCATGAACACATAATGAAGGAATACACTAGGACTCCACTGCTGATTCCTGAACACTTGATCGGTGATCGCGTGCATGTAATGAAGGTATACGCTAGGATTCACTGCCCACTCCCGGACACTTGGTCGGTGATTGTGTGCACGGTCCGATGGAATTCGCTGGGATCCCACCAGAATGTGGTACTTTTTAGACTCTTCGTTAGTAAATTAGGTGCACTCTGATGGAATTCACTGGGACTCCATCAGAATCTGGGATTTCTAGATACTTGACTAGTCAATCTGGTGTACACTCCGATGGAATTCACTGGGACTCCATTGCTCACTCCCAAACACTTAGTCGGGTATCGTGTGCACATTTGGATGGAATTCGCTAGGATTCCATTGCTCATTCCCGAACACTTAGCTGGGTATCATGTGGATGGAATTCACTGGGACTCCATCAGAATCTAGGATTTATAGACACTTGGCTAATAAATCAGGTGTATACTCTGATGGAATACGCTGGGACTGCATCAAAACCTGGGGGTATAAGGACACTTGGTCTCGACCCGATTCTATATCGTACTTTATGGCACATGACTACGCGATACTTTGCATGCGGCACGTAGCAATGCGGCACACCAACAACCCAGGGCCCTCAGGCGTGGCATACCAACATGCAGCACCTGCATGCGGTGTACCCGCAATTTGGAGCCAGTTCTTTCTGGTGAGCATAAGTTGTCTCGTGTGGAGAACTATGTTTGTACCGGTCTTGTTTCAAGCCTCCATGGTATACCCGACTTAGTGACTTTTTTTTCTTTTTGATCGTTAAATAAATTTATATTGATCAAAACTGAAAGTCATACAACCGGATCGGCTTACAAGAGCAAAGCGGGTAGCCACAAGTCGGCTCCTCACTTGCAAGGACAAGAAATAAGAAGGACAACCACAAGTCGGCTGCTCACTCGTTAGAAAAAAAAAAAACAATGAAATTCCACGGGGAAGCTAGCGGCGCTAGCACAGCCTTAGCGGCGCTAGCAGTGACGTGGCGAGCTCGGGCATCCAACACGACTCCTTTCAAATTCGGCAATAACTCTCATAAATAGAGTAAAGATGGAGAGGTATACATGAGTCTTTACCTTTCTAATCACGAGGCTTGGAGGTTGTCTTTCATTCTCGAAAATCAATCGATTCCTTGCATTCCAAATGAAGTACACGGTGGCCGCTAGTGCCGCTTTCTTCAATTTGGCTCTCCAAGTCATCCTTGTTCCTTCTTTTTTAGTCCATTTGAGGGCACCCTTGAGCGTTGTTGGACTATGTCGGAGGCTAACCCAAGTTCGAATTTCACTCCATTTTACCGAACTAAAGGGGCATTCGAAGAATAAGTGCTTCGAGGATTCATTTTCGATTCCTCAAAGGGGACATGTCGGGTATTCATTGAGGAACTCAAGACGATCCCTCGTTTGGAGTCTATTCATCACTCCAAGCCATAAAATGAAGAAGTTCTTGGGGGTATTACAACTTCCCCAAACAACCCCGGTCCATGGCTTCTCGGTACCTTTAGGACGGAGGAAATCATAACACTTGCTACTACCATCTTGATTGTCCTGGGAACTCCAAGCCCGGAGAAGGGCTTCCACTCCTCGAACACTACCCGCCTTCTCCATCAAGCCTTGACGGATTTCAAAAAGAGATTTAAAGAGGGGGGAGTCCGTCTTGGAAACTTGCCAATCCCAAATTCATTTCTCCTTCAAGTAGATGTTATGGATCCACTTGAACCATAGGGTATCCTTCTTAGCTTTCATGTTCCAAAGAGTACTCATGAGGAGGGCTCTATTCCAAGCCTCCAAGTTCCGAAGCCCCAATCCACCTTGCAATCGAGGCAAACACAAAGTATCCCAAGCGACGGGGGCTTTTTGGATCCCCAAAAGTATCTTCTACAAAGTTGGGTGATTTTGGTGTGGACAACACCCGGCAAGTGGAAGATGCCCATCCAAAAACAAGCAATACCTTGAATAACCGATCGAATTAGTTCCAATCTACAGGAATAAGAGAGGGAATGGCCCCTCCACCTACTAAGTTGCTTTCAATTTGGTTGATCATTTCGTCAAATAGCCTTCCGGTAGTTCGGTCCGCGGTTAGGGGAACTCCAAGGTACTGGAATGTCATAGGCCCACTCTTCATATTAGTGTCGTCAAGGATTGTCACCTGGTCTTGCTCTTTAACACCGGCCAAGTAGATATTGGACTTAAGCACATTCATTTGAAGCCCCGATTTGGCCTCAAAGTCTCTTAAGTATTCTATGAGCACTTGAATTGACCTCGAATCACCCCGAGATATGAGCATTAGGTCATCGGCGAAGACTAGGTGAGAGATTTTTAGCTTCTCATACATAGGATGAAATTTGAAGTTTGGGTCTTCTGCCGTGTTGCATTTAATGAGCCTAGAGAGATATTCTATGGAAAAAACAAAAAGGAAAGGAGAGATGTGATCACCTTGCCTTAGGCCGCGAGCACCTTTCAAATAACATTTCAGGCTTCCGTTGATGGATAGGGAATACGTGGGGCCCCGACTTAGTGACTCTTATTTCAGCCGTCATGGTCACCCAGAATAGTGACTATTATACATTGGAAACCGGTACTACATAGACGCAACTGAAATTAGTTCAAGACAACATCTAGAGTCTTAAGTTGAAACTTAAGTTCAATCCTTGGCTAGAATACTTGAGTCTCTTCCCGATCGTCCATCGGTCCACTCTTGACCATAAAACCTTCTCTCTTAAATACTATCTCAGCACGTTGGCAAATTGTACTTGTGTCCATACAAGATCGTATGGTGTCTACGCCAAAAGTCATCTATTAACAGTTTTGGTAATGAATCATTCTCCAGAACCCAATCGTTATCCAAAACGCAGGTTCTCAAGTGTTATCGTCATCTTCAACTCTTGTACGAGCGAGGGTTGGTTCTTCTTCTGCTTCTGGCTTTTCTCAGAGCTTCTGGCAACTGCTACGGTCTATTGTTGGTGTATTCTCGTATTATTGCAATGTTCTAGGTGGTGGCGTCCGTAGGTGGCGCAGACTGGTGGAACCGACTGTAGTGGCAAGGGTATTTGTGCTGGGGCCTCTCTCCTCTGTCTATCTCATATCCCGTCAGGGTCTCAGAACTTCCTCATGTTTGGCCTGGGGGCCTGCCGAGGTGGCACCTGCTGGGGTGATACTGGTAATGCGGCTGCTGATCCGCTGGAGGATGAACCTGGCTGGCTGCCAACCCAAAGCTCACATAAACCTGTTGAGTCCTAGTGACGATCTCAGCATGCGATAGCGAGTCGTGCACGGTGAGATGGTGGTGAATCTCATCGTGAAGACCGCCACAAAAACAGCGGGACCTCTGCTCCGCGTTTGCGATCATGTGGGGAACAAACAAACCGAGGTGAGTGAACTGGTGCTCGTACTCGGCCACTGTCCTGACGCCCTGCTTCAGGCCAAAAACTGGTGCACTATCCTCTCTCTGTAGTGGGTCGGATAGTACTTCTCTCAGTATGAAGCCCACCATAGATCTGTATATACACAAATAAATTGGCTAACTATGGGACTATCGGTAATCCGGTACTCATGTGCACCTTTGGGTCCCCTCCCACAGAAATCCAGGTTGGGCATCGCCCACTCATCTGGACGCTAGACTTAGGCTGGGCATCACACCACTCATCTAAGTCATAACTGACATACTAAAATATTGACCAAGACATGATTACTTAACCGTCTCGATCCTTCAATCTACTTACACAAATATATCAGACAGTATAACCAACTAAAAACGACGAGATACACAATAACTAACGCTGCTGAAATTCTGACTGTAATAGTTTAGCCGATTAAGAAATAGCTACACTATACTTTAATGAATTTATTATCAAATTCTGAAAACACCTAGCTTGGCTAGAGTTCTGATTACACTTAAATCTTCTAAGTTCTGGCTAGAGTTCTGACTAGAATTCTCAAATCTTTAATCGAAGGATAGATCGTATGCCCTTGAAATATTTTGACTATAATTAAATATGCATTCGCAAATAATAAAGGTTGTACAGGTGACGTACCTCGGAGTCGACGTGGCGTGAGCGTGGTGTGGTCATCTCACTAAAATTTCAGTATACAGAACCACTAAGTGGCTCTGATACCAACTGTAACACCCCGCCTAGACTTACTAAAATCAGAGTAAATTTTTTGCGCTATACAAGGAAAGCTCTGATTTAATTTTCGAAAACTCATATTAATTTTTCGAAATTACTTTAACTTTAATATGCGGGATGCTACTCAACTTTAATCTTAAATATTTAATCTTTAATGTCTTAAACTACAAGGCATACAACCGAATATAATTCATTACTCTAAACATCTCAGAATTTAAGCATGCATAGACTGAAATTCGAGATACTAAAATACTGTAATACTGAAATACTAAGTGCGGAAGCGAATGCAAGCATGCATGAACAAAGCATAAATAACTCAAACATGTTCAAATATACATGACATGTTTACTAAAAATATCCTTGCTATGACCACCACCACATCATCAACCCACGCTCTACGCTCGACACCGTCACCTGAAAAAATGGTTAGTGGGAGGGGAAGGCGTGAGCATAATCCACGTGCTCCGTCGGAACCGGCACTGAATTATACAGCTAATATAATAACATATCATGACATCAGCATATATGCAAGTACTTACTGGGTCGGTAGAAAACGATGTGATGATGAACATTTTACTAAGAAACACTTAAAACGGCAAACTATCTATAGTTGCTACTTAG
The DNA here is from genome assembly GCA_902706635.1 of Striga hermonthica. NCBI lineage: Eukaryota > Viridiplantae > Streptophyta > Magnoliopsida > Lamiales > Orobanchaceae > Striga > Striga hermonthica. The sequence continues at coordinate 14,458,286 of CACSLK010030184.1, read as the reverse complement.
CTGACTGCCTATAACTGTTGTTCAACTGACTGTCTATAATTTCTGTTCGACTAGAAAACTAAACTAATGCTCTACTAACTACTATAATGGCTGCTCGACTGATTGACTATAATTGCTGCTCAACTTACTAACTATAATGATTGCTCGACTGACTGACTATAATTGCTACTCAACTGACTAACTACAATGGCTGCTCAACTGACTAACTATACATGTGCTCGGTTGACTGACTATAACTGCAACATCGCGAACTAGACATACATCTGGTATAATAAGCACATCACAAACCTAAGCATACATCTAATATGATAAAACACATCACAAAGGCATATAAATACGTAAACTGTCTATAATAGTTACCCAACTGACTGTCGATAATTGCTGCTCAACTGACTGTCTATAATTGCTGCTCAACTGATTGTCTATAACTGCAGGTCAACTGACTGCTTAACTGGCGAGAAGGACACTTGGTCTTCACGCTTACGATAAGCAACTGTAGGACCTAATATGTAGGTCGTTGCCCATACTAGGGCAAAACTAACTCTTATACGCTTCTAAGGTTGGAGCTTAACTCACAACTGTACTAGAGTCTTTGATACTAACTGGGGATTCGAAACACTTGGTTATGACGAAACATATCTCAAGATCAATGCCTTTTAGGGAAGAATTATTCTAACCTCATCTAAAATTAATCTTAACTCAAGGCTGCTCTAAGGTTCTTAATTCACGTAACTCAAAGTTGCACTAGAATTCTTATCTCATCTTAACTAGCGTTCGGTTCACTTAGCTAGAAATGATCTACTCGCTAGAAAGGTAATTGCCACTATTTGGACGGAATCTTACATACATACCTCAGCCAGGATAGTGCGATTATAGAAAATGTAGTACCCAGTACAGGGTCCCCACCTGATACGCTGAAGTGCAAGTGTTGACTGGATGGCAACTGTCGGAGGCTTTGACTCCCCAAAAGCTACAAAATGTTTAAGCGAATATATGCTAAGTACTTAGCTCAAACTGAACAACTTGAATCTTAATATCTGATCTCACTTGGTTTGCTCACTCAGTTTTACAATCATTTAATATCATTATTAAATCATATTTTCTTACCTGACTTGATATATTTGTTTAACGAAATTGATTACTTCGGTCGGCTAATTAATTTTCATAATTTTTTAATTCCAATATTTTTCTTAACCTCTTAAATATTTAGATAATAACAACATACAAGGTACATAACAATTCATCAGATAATATGTCACAAATGAAACCAAACAAAATATCCTAAGCAATTTAATTTCTTCGTTTCTCTCAAATTCGATCCAACATCACATGTGCCTATTTATAAGTTCACTATTCTCATGCCTGGGATATATTTTATTGGTTCCTCATTACTTTTCGTGTCTTACTACAATGACATTAAACTTAAAATTCCCTGCATGTAATTCAGCTCTCTTATTCCAAACATCTAAAATATGTCTTACACATGGACAAGAATTTTCTACCAACAATCTAATAACTTTAAGAACAAAAGTAATACTTTACAACAACTCTTATAAAGTTTAAGCTAACCTCATATGCATACATGTCATTTTAGCATGATTAGAAATAAATTCATGACTGTTTTGCACATCTTGAGTTCAACAGACTAGCACTAAAACTGCCAGTACTAAATTTTTAAGATTCTTAAGTTCTGCATAGCCTTTTTACTACATTACATGCAAGTATATCAGAATTGTAAGTAACAACTACTATTTCCAATCATTACAAGGCTCGATTTTAAAAATATAACCGATACTTGGGCTAAATAAATCCGACTTTAATAATTAAAATCGAATAAATTCTTCAAGGCTTAGACTTTTAATACTAATTACTCAATTTAATGCAAATAATAATAATAAATGTATCAAATTAGGAAACTGGCTATTTATGGAAATAAAGTCGAGCTACATAAATAGTAATTAAAATACTGGGCGTTACACTCTCCACCCTACACGACGTTATGTTGCCAAAATATAGAAAAGAGTTCATCCACGCTCTGACAAACTTCTCCTTGTGGACTAACCATGCCTGCTCCACATATTCTAGCACACGAGAAAACGCCGCGTATGTAGCCTTCATATCAGCTATGGAAGTTTTGCATTCGTCCAACGTGCTCGTCTCGAAAACCTTCTTATACCTGCCATGCGTGAACTTCTTAGAGAAGACCTTATTTTTTGATGTTAGTCTATACACTCTGTCATCCACATCCTTGTAGATGTGCCAAGAGCACATTAAGTGGGTCGACTATGGGAAATTCGTGGGGATATGAATAATCGACCCCAACTCCCTGTCAGTGACAATGACTGAAGGATCTAAATCAAGCCCTATCAAAAGTCTCAACCGCTGTAAGACCCAGTCATAGTTGTACGCGGTCTCATCCTTGATAATTGCATATGCAATTAAGAAGTTCCTGTTGCACGGCCTCATTCCAATCATATCCACCAACGGCATATAGTACCCGAATCAAGAGGATAATACATACAATAAAAAACTTACTCACTCAAACATAATAATTAAATTAAGATTCACAATCAATTGTCTATTTATAAAAGTAGCGTAACATGCCTGTTGGTTTTGTATGTGGAATCTATACCGCCATACTAGTAATATGTCCAGAATAGACTGGCTACTTGTAGATGCAACATGAACACACGTGCTAGCACCTGTTTGTTCGGATCAACATCAGTGTAAACTATGTAATTACTGCCCGTAGCCAAATGCAGAAGCTGGCCAACCACATTTCTACCCTCCAAATTATCTCTCCGCAATTTAACTTTATAGTTATACACTTGTCGGCGAGGCGTTGCCCACAGGATTTTTCTCCTAAATCGCAGCCAGAATTGCTGCCGATTTTGCCTGAGCAGCAGACATATCACGGACAATCTATTTGGATGAATCGCTGAGTCCGTTCATCTGTCGATGACCCTCGTGATGCACAACCAACGCATGATTATGCGTTCTCTTCTCGTCATAAAAAGGAGTCGAGATACAAAATTTTCGGGATTTTGCTTCAAATTTGACATTTATCATAAAAGGGCAGCCGGTCGCTTTTGTTTTCGAACGTCTCAAAACAGCATTAACAAAATTTCCTACTTTTCTAGCACTGCCTCTTTAATGTTCCACTCGATGACACCTCAACTTTTTTCCACCTTTTTCTACATGTTTCGAGATGAGCAATTCGAAACCCCATATCAAAGCAATGTTTTTTGCCCATTCACCAGCTTCATCACAGCTATCAAATAGGTCCAGCTGTAGTCAAACAACATCCGTAATCAAGACCGTCTCCTCCAAAATCTTCGACTGACCCCTGCAATACATTACGATATATGTTAATAATTTTACAAAGTAATCAATTTTAACTTCTAACATAATAATAGTAATTTAAAATTTTTTAACTAATCTGACATAATACTAATAAATTTATAGCTTATAACATAATATCAGTAAATTTTATTTTATAAGATAATTCATTCTAATCTATAACTTAATAATTTATACTAATATCATTTTTCTATTATAATGAATTTAATTTAATACTTTTAGTTTATAATAATTATCCTAAATACTAATATAATTTTTTATATACTAATATATACTAAATAGTTTCAACCGTTCTGATCCTCCCCCCTGCGGATCCTCAGATCCCCTTTCATCCAAACTCGGCTATCGGCGATTTCCGCTCCCCGCACTGGCGGGGGCTCTCCGAGTTGCTCGGCGGCGACGGCTTTAGGTGTTTGCGGTCCGATTCATGAAGGATTGTCGGTGGGATGTACTGTTCCCTCATTGGCGAAGGCGGAGCTCGCCCCTGAATAGGTTGTCGCTGTGGTTTTCTGGTGCTAGGACGGAGCTCAGGCGGCGTCTTCCCGGTGTTTTTCCGCTTTGGCGAGCCCTCGATGTTGCTTCAAGTTTTGGGTGGCGGCCCGATTTTTTCCTCTCTTTTGGGGAAATTCGGGGGAGATTCCAGCTATCCATCGTGCTGCTCTTCTTCCTGGTGTTGGATGGAGGGTTTGCTGCGGCGGCCAGACTTAGGTCCGAATTTCATGCTTGGGCCTGTTTTTTTGTTTGGCGTCGGTTGTTGGTGGTAATGCTATGGGTCTCCGGGCTTGGGCTAGGGCGTCTGTCCGGATTTGGGTTGGAGCTGTTGGTGTAGGACTCAGTCAGGCGTTCTCTTGCAGTTTCTGGGTCAGACTCTGGGGCTGTAGCTCGGTCTATTTGGATGGAGGTCCGTTTTGAGTTGTCGTCGCTTAGCTTGGTGGAGTTTGACTGCCGGTGGGAGGATTATTTAGTTGTGTTTTTTGTGCTTTCCTGTTGTTGGTTTTATTTTTCTTTCTAGGTGTTTTGTTTTGTGGGTTATCTGTGTTTTTAGTTATTTCTCTCCTGTTGGGAGTGCGTTATGTGTATTCTTCTGTTGGGAGCTTTTGTTTATTCTCCTGTTGGGAGCTTTTGTGTATTTTCCCGTTGGGAGCTTTTGTGAGTGTAGGGTGTGTGGTAGTTAGTTTAGTTCTAGAGCACTCGTTTGTGGGTGTCTCTCTGTATTGGAGTCAGTTGGCTCCCAGGTTGTATTCGTGTATATTTCGTGTTATAATATTATATATCATTTCGAAAATATATATATATATATATATATAAATATATATATATATATATATATATATATATATATATACTAATATAGTAATTAGTACAATTATTAGTATAATTGTACTAATAATTATCCTAAATACTAATATATACTATTATAGTAGTATAAATAATTCTATAGTAATTAGTATCATAATTATAATAATTACTAATATAATTTCTAATATATATTATTATAAATTATATTAGTATATAAATTTAATTTTAATAAATATTAATGCTTAATTTTTTTATTAAATTTTATTATTAAATATTAATATTTAATTACTATTACAAAATATTAATATAATTTTGTTATTAAATTTTTTAATTAGTTTTAATATATATATATATATTAATAATTATATATTTTAATTTAAACATTTATAATTAAAAAGGCAAATGAAAGGTTTTTGAAAGGTTTTTAAAAGTTTTTGAAAAGGTATGTATAGTTTTTTTTTATTTTTAATGTTGTTTTTTATTTTCTAACTTAAAAAAAAAAATAATTATTTTTTTATTGAAAGGGCAAAAATGTCTTTTAGGGGGCGGTGTTTAGTAAAAAGGGAGCGGTGAATAGTAACACCCTTTTAACTACCTATCATTTCCAATCATTTATCTATTCCTTTTACATCAAATCAATTTTAATCATTTTATTTTAAATATTATTTTAATACATTCTTAAAATCCCACTACAACTAACATACCACATTTTTTAAAATTAACTATGATTAACCAAAGTAACTCAATTTGAATAAATTATTTCATAAACAATCAAGCCCTAGATAATTTTAATTTATCATTTAAAAGATAATGATCCAATACATTAAATAGTTTTACTAATTACCCGATAATAAAATTAAAATTTATTAACTATTCTTTAAAAATCCTGCATATCGTTTATTTGTATATTATTGTCAATCATGATAATTTTTTTATCAGATTTTTTATTTTTATTTCTTTATATAATCAATTTATTATAAAATATATTTCCATTGCATATATAAATATACTATAAAGCTATAGGATGCAAATTAGAAAAAATCTTGATTATAGAAAAAAATTTGTTTTTTAACAACTTCTAAATCATAACATTTATACAAAATTAAGATGTAATATTTACACAAATTTAAATTAATCACTTTAATAAGTATACGTAAATTAAATATTTTCAATTACATAAATTAAGAAGAAGAAGAAGAAGAAGAAGAAGAAGAAGTAGACTACTTCTATAAATTTTATAAGTAATAAAAATAAAATTATATGATAGTAAATTTTAAAATAAAATAATAAATGATTATTATATTGTGAACAAAAATGACTAATACTGTTATTTTTTTTTCTTATATTTATTGTAAAACCAAATTTTTATTAGTATAACATGTTGCTAAAATAATATATTAATTAACATGTTAATGCTCTGGCTAAAATAAACATCATTGATTAAAAAATATGGAAAATGGATTATTCGATCCTATTATTTTTGGTGCCTAAACAGACAAACTCTACGAAAATAACTCATTTAATATATGTGTTTCGTGCATGGCATGGGCTACTAGTTCAAATAAAAAACACGAGACAATGAATATATGTAAATGTGATATTTGAGCTATATTCGGAAAATATTTTGGATAAACTATAAAGTTTTGGAGGAATTTGAAAGGCAAAATTTCAAAAATGGTCCATTATGTTGACTATTTTCCGAAAAAGGTCCATCATATAGGGTGTCATCAATAATGGTCCACTAAATTGTCACTTTTAATCAAAACTCGTACAAATGCCAACATAATGGACTAAAAGTGATAATCACTTTTAGTCCATTATGTTGGCATTTGTACGAGTGTTGATTAAAAGTGACAGTCCATTATGTTGGCATTTGTACGAGTGTTGATTAGAAGTGACAATATAGTGGACCATTATTCATGACACCCTATATGATGGACCTTTTTCAAAAAATGGTCAACATAGTGGACTAAAAATGAAATTTAGCCGAATTTAAAATATGAAGAGAAAAAGACGGACTTCTTTTCCCTTTAGGATTCTGAAAATGGTGAGATGAAATTCTGAAAGATTAGATTTTTCTTAAAAAAGGGTAAAGAAAATTACTTAAAACGGAGAGAGCTCTCGTGAGTTGGAAATATGTGGCAAAATATATGGCTGGTATTTTTTACCAAAACTGAAAATCGAAACGAACTGAATCGAGCTGAATCGTTGAAAAAATAAACTGAATCATACCGACTCGCTTGTAAATTACTATCGATTTGGTCATAGTTCAGAACCAAAAATGTTAAAGATAAAAAAAAAAAAAAAAGGTTTAATATAAGGACTTAGTTAAGTTTTGTTTAGGCGATGTATTCAATTTAGATGTTTTAAGACTTTTAGAATTTTGGTGTATTCAATTAAAACTTTTAGAGACTTTTAAAAAGTCTACATATATTCAGTTAAGACTCTTAAAGACTTTTTATAAGTCTCTAAAAATCTCATGATATTCAATTAAAACTTTTCGAGAGTCTCTATAAGTCATCGAGTATTCAAAATATGAAAACTTTATGAGACTTTTTGAATTGTGAGACTTTTAGAGACTTTTGTAACAAAATAACAAAGAGAAAGTCCTTGCATAAATCTCACCAAATTGGTGAAATTTTGCTGGACTTATGCGACTTTCTTCATACTCTCTCTTTCTTTTGCTTTCAAACACGACTTTATATCTCATATCACTTCATTTCAATTTTAGACTCTGTTATTTTACTCACTAGTATTTTCACCCGTGCGATGCACGGGAAATACTTATTAAAATATTTTAATATATATATATTACAAAAAGTAAATGATAATTAAATAACAATATTATTAAACTGATAGTAAAAATGCACTATTGTATGGTATTACAAATTGTAGAAAACTTCTCGATAGACAACATTTTTAGTAGTTTTCTTTTCCACATTATCGTCGCCACATATTAACATCTTCAATCCCTGTGGATTAGTGACGCGAGAAACAACAACGTATAATTGACCATGGCTAAACACGGGTCGTTTTAAGTAAAGTCCGACATGGGATAACGACTGCCCTTGACTCTTGTTGATTGTCATTGCATAAGAAACCATAAGAAGAAATTGTCGACGCTGGAACTTGAAGGGTATCCTGAGATCAGATAGAGTTAGGGAAAGTCTTGGTATCAATACTTTATGTCCAGCATTTGATCCTGTTAGAATCTTACATTCAAGCACGTGAGTGGCAAGCTTCGTTATCACAAAGCGTGTTCCATTACACAGGCCGATCGAATGGTCAATGTTTCTCAACAACATGACAGGAGTCCCAACCTTTAAGTGTAATTCATGATTTGGAACACCAAAACATTTTATGCTATTTAAGAACTCTGGCGTGTGCAGTTCATGCATGAAATCAACACCACCATTGGATTTGCATGTGCTGTCAGAACTTAAATAAGTATGACCCTCCGATTGATTCAAAGATGACATATATTCATTGATGGAGTCAACAACATCTAATGTTGGAGCTAATATAGCTCTATCTTTCAAATAGCTGGGATCATCAATGCAATCTTTAACCATTGTATAAGTGCTTTCCACGATGGTTGCGATAGGGTCATAAGAATTCCGCAACAAAAATTCACCAGGTATGTCAATATCCGCACATCAGCCTTCGCTTCCTCCAATTGTTCCATCTCCAATACCTGCAATCCACTCGGAAAACTCAGCCAATTTATGGTACTCTTCATTCTCGCCATGGCTCTGAGTCTCATGTTTTAGTCAATCTCAAAACTCGGCAATCTCTCCAAATTTTAGATGCATTAATCGTTACATTAACAATGTCTTGTCGACTTCTTTTGGGCACAAGGTAATATTTGTCAAAAATCTCCACCAATAACAACCGTTTTTCCTCCAAACACTTTATGCTTATTTGATGGATCAATAACAGACATTATTGACTTAAACGTGGTATCGAGAGCTTCAAAACAATACTTATTCATCATAGGAGCTTCATCCCAAACTATAAGGGATGCATGGATAATCAACTCTGCAAGTGTACTCAATTGGTTTATATTGCAACTTGAGTCCTCATTTGGCTGAAATGGAATACGAAATCTAGAATGTGCAGTTCTTCCCCCAGGTAATAAAAGAGATGCTATTCCACTTGATGCCACATTAAGAACAACTTTTCCTTTGGATCGAAGACATGAAGATAAAGCTCTCCACAAGAATGTCTTTCCAGTACCACCATAACCATAAACAAAAAAGAGACCACCATCATTACAACGCACAGATTTCATTATGGTTTCATATACAGAACGTTGTTCAACAGTCATTATGGACAATAGCTTATCATGTTCAACTGCCATAGCTTTTCGATCGTAGTTGAGTTCATCAAGCAACATCCTATTCTGACTAATCTCACGATCATCAATAGTCGGGTAAGGCATAGAATCAAAATCTCGTAGACTCCTCCCACGTCTTCGCAATGACTTCTCAACTTCGCATAGAGCCAAATTTTTTATCTCGTCCTTGTCAATATTCAATTCTGCAATGTAATTATTTTAATAAGTCATACCAAAAATATAATTGTTGTTATGTGATTATTAACAACGATCTGATAATAGATTTACTTGATGGTTATTAATGATTTGAACTGAACGTAAAGTATGTATGAAATACTCAACAATGGCCCCGGTCCGAGGTGAACAGAGGTGAAAAGCTTCTGTGAGCTATTTCGCGTTTAATTATAAGGAAGTTCGGTTCAGGAATCGAATCCCGTACAAATATTATGAGCTCACTATTTATAGCAACTTTTTGTGATACATATAGGGATTCGTATATTGCTTTTTCTATAAATCTACTTTTGGTGGGCGGCAGGGTCAGTGGGTCCCGCTTGAATGATAGCGAATCTCGCAATTGGTGAGAATGGTGTGTAGGTGCCTTGTCACCTACTTAGAAGGTGACGATTGTGTTGATCTCGGTTGGGGTGACATCGGTTGACAATGATCATTTCGGTCTTCTATGGTTATACCGGTTTGTCACGTGAACCGGGGTGATTTTGGTCCATGTCGGTGCAGGTGTTAATGTTGCCTAAGATGCTGTTCAAGGCTCTTAATAGTGAATTTCCGAGGCGGATGATAACAGAGAGGCCCCCAATATTGGCGAGCACATGGAGTGGTGGTCGTCGGTATTGCAAAACAACTAGAGGCTTAGAATCGGTAGGAAACGGGTGGCTGGAAATGAGTCTAGACATACTTGTCCTCGGTGCTCCGATGTTTGCGAGGTGACCGAAGTAGGAGCTGGTTTCCGAGGTGAGAAGACATAACGGTCGGCGATTTAGTGCACAGTGTGAAGGGTCGCGCCGTAATGGTCTTAAATGAAATAACGGTCATTTTTAATAGGATGCCACGTGTACAGTAGGTCTTTGTCAGTCGAAGAGATGGCACCGCTTGAAATTAAGGGTCGCGTCGATTGCACGCGCCCCTAATTGAGGTATCTAATGGTCGGAAATCAGAAATTATAAATAGGGCGTTGAGGATTTTGATCGAACTTTCTTCACTTGGGCTTTCATTCTTGAGTTCTTACAAACAGTAATCTTGCTATAGACTTTTCCTTACAAATTCGAGAGTTATTCCTTGTGCGCTATTTGTTCGCAGATTCCTTGGTAAGTTTCATCATCAATTTTCATTCGCTTCTTCTTCGTTGTATTCTCCTTTTTGTTCGATGGTGTCAAAGGGGAAGGGTAAGGCGGTGGCGAGTTCTTTTAGTACCGAGTCGGTTCCATTGGAAGTATATCATGACTCGGAATTGGTCGAATTGGCTTTTGAATATTATCGGTGGGCTCCGATGTTGGTGAGGCATTTAGATATCAAGCCTAACGATGAGGACGTTGACTGCGTGGTGGAAGAAAATGCGGCCGAAGTCGAGGTGTCTCGCTGGAGGAGGCTGGTGAGGAAATGGCCTGATCTCGCAGTCGATTTTGAGGGCGAGTCGAGTATTCTGACCGATGCCGATGTGGTGATGCTTCGAGAGCAAGTTCGGATTCCACCCTCGGTGAAGATTTTTGCTCCTTATCCCGGGGAGAGAATAACAAGTCCTCCTCCAGGTTGTGTTGGCGTGTTTGCGGAGAGCTTAAGGTCGGGATTAAGGTTCCCGTTGCAGAGTTTGATCACGGAATACCTCCGGAGTTGGGGGTTACCGTTGTGCCAGATTACCCCCAATAGTTGGAAAAAGATAATTGGTTTTATGGTACTGTTACACGAACGGGGCGTGGGGTTGTCGTCGTGTGAAGAAATAAGGAGTATTTTTGCCTTCAAAAAGAGCCCGAAGAGGAGGGTTGCGGAGTCTTTGTGTTGTTTCTTTGCCGGAGTGAAACCGCAACATGGTCTGCAGGTCGGTGAGATAATAACCGACATCCCGGAGACTCTCCATGGCTTCCAGGAAGAGTGGTTACGGGTTGGAGGAGAATGGCAGTCTAAAAGTTTTTTCCATGAATCACGGATAGACGGGATGATGATTTCGATGTTTATTCATTCCGTAGCAAGTGAGTTTATTTTGTATTTCAGTTCTGGTATATTTTTCTGATTTTGGCTTTGTTCTGTGCACTAACAGGTCGGAACTTTTACTCTTTGTAGAAAAAGAGACCAAGCAGAAGGAACCGAAGTTGAGTCCGGAGTTCGGCGGGAAGCTACTTACGCTTGCTGGCTTGGACAAAGATATACGGGATTATCGCAAGCTTGTAGTAGATCCAAAACATGAAGCTGTTGGTCTATCTCTCGGAGTCTCTACCTTGAAATTTGACCCCAGTAAGGGAACTTTAATATCTGTTAGCTTTGCTAATACTTCAATATGTGTAAAATAGTTGTTGGTAACTTGAATCGTCTAACGTCTTAATGCAGTATACTATCCGCTCCTCGGATTTTTTGGCTACCGGACTATTAAAGAGGCTAAAGACTTCAGGCGTAAGTATCCGAATAAGGATCTGCAATCCAAATTTGGCAAGAGCCGAGATCAATGGTTGACCAACATCATGAGGAGGGATTTAGTTCGCGCCTTGGTGAAAAGAACTGCTGGACAGAAAACTGCTGGCAAGAAGTCGATCGAGGTTGGGTCAAGCGCGACGTCGGTAGCTGTTCCAGAAGGTGCGCAGTCTCAGGGGGAGGTCACACCCACCGAGGTGTCGTCTGTTGTGAATGCTGTTGCCATAAATCAAGCTGAGCCCGAGCCAGACGTGATGATAACCGAGTTGACCGTGACTGAGCTCGTGCACACCGAGGTTCCAAGAGAAGAGCCGGAGAAACCGTCGTCTCCTCCGAAGTCTGTGAAGTCCAATCAACCGGAGATGAGGAAGAAGAGGAAATTGGTAAAAATGTCCGATGCAGGGGCTTCCTCCGGATTGGAGAGGAGGTCGAAATGGAAGCACGACTCCGGTCGTAAAGCTGCTGAAAGGGGTGTTGATGAATCCCCCTTGTTCGAGAAGTCTTTCCTATTCATCGACGATGAGCGAGCCGCCAATGTCAAAGTGCCCGAAGGCGTTGTGGAGGAGTGGTTTACCACGTATCAATCTGTCAAATCTCCACACATGTCTTCGAGGATCGATATGCCAGAGAATGCCAAAGGTGCGGCGCGTGTGCCTCTAATGGTGTGGGACTCCAAATCCGAAGTGGGGGTCTCCTCTCTGTCTAGTGTAGACAAGTTGAATTATGCTAAGGCATGTTTGGGCCGAGCGCTAGTCAGCTTGGTCACAGTTGAGGATGACCACGGGTGAATTGCTGCCCAATTGGAAGGGAAGAAGCAGACCATAGTTGAACGAGATGCGATGATTGCATCTTTGAAAGAGGAGACGATTGAGCTTGAGGCCAACTTGAAAGGGAAGATTTCTGAACAAGTTGCTCAATTGGAGGCGGCACAAGCTGAGATCTCAGCGTTATCCGAGGAGAAGAAGGCCTTTCAAACCGAAGTGGCCGAACTCAAAGAGCGCCTTGCCTTCGCCGAACAGCATTCTAAGGCTTTGGAAGCCAAGGCCGAGGAGGTGGAAGGTAAGCTGTTAATCGAGAAAACTGAGCATGAGGAGACTCAAAAGAGCCGTGATGAGGCCAAAGCTCGTATTGCTTGTGATCGGGATGCCCATCAAGCTGAGATGGCGAAATTAGAGAGGGAAATATCCTCTTATGGGGAGACCATGTATGAGATCGGTTTCCAGGCTGGGAAGGAGACCATTGCAGTCGCGGAACCGAAATCCAGTGATGATGCCGAGGTAGAGGTTGCTGACGCCAGTGAGGATGATGAGGTCGGCGGACCTGACCTCGAAATAGAAATGAACACTTGCCTTAACCTCCGTTGGGTGATAGAGTGGTATACCGCTGGCTATTACGATATTGACGAGCTGCGATTTCTCCTGTTCCACAAACTCCAAAAATATGGCTTTGACATGGAGGTCAAAGCCATGCATATAGAAGCCGACGAAGATGAGCGGGAATTTTGTGAATGGATGCTCCGTCGAGCTGAGGAAATAGCAGGCAACCCCGACTTGCCTCCGCTTACCGAAGAAAGGGCGGCTCTTCTCCGTCGTGCTTATGTGAACATGATTCTTGAAGGAGAGAAGGAGAAGAGGAAAGAGTTGGCTGACATTTACGTCTAACCCTCGTCGAGGTGGAGGTCGAACAAAGTTTCGATGACATGACTCCCGAGCAGATTCGGAGCACGGTCAAAGCTTATATTGATGAAAAGGCCAAGTCGGCAGACAAGGAGGTTGAGATAAATAAAGTCGTCACGCCGGCTGAGGGCAAATCTGACGGAATACAAGACCCGCGCCATGAGCTTGTCCCATTGTCGGATGTAGCGATTGATGCCGCGGCTAAGGCAAAAGAAACAGCTATCTTGGAACGGCTCCAAAAACAATTGTCTTCAGAAGTTGAATCCGGAGAAGGTAGTGGTAGTGGTCGAGATGAAGGCAATAAAGATGATGCTGCTTAGGATTTCTCAGAATATTGTATTTTATGTTTTTAAGTAATTAACCGGGGATGTCAGTTCGTTGACTCTCTTAGTAGGAAATATGTACTTTGGAATTTCATTATTTTATAATATGAATTTGGTATGTTTCGTGGTTTTAATTTTTGTTTATATTTGTTGTGTGAAATTCAGCAATTCTTAGACCAATTATAACGAACTCGGGGCATACATAAAACGTGCCTTTTAGCTCGGTTACAAATAAATCCGAGTTATGGGCTTTTGTTAAAAATGGATTCCGAGTTTCACATTGGTCTCTTGTTTAATGAATTCGGCTAACAGTGTAAGTCGGTATGCAAACTTATTAAGAATTTGCAGAACTTAACACATTACATGCCGTGCATAAAGCAAATAAGGTTCACCGAACTTCATCAGAGTTCGATTATGAAATGGCCCCAACCGAGTTGTTTATTTTGTATGCGGTGATTATCGGGACCCGTCAAATCATGTTTGCTGAAGTGACGTGGACGAGCTTCAACCCCAACCAAGGCATGCGTGGGACTTGGATAGATTACTGGGGTATTAGCGAGACCGAGTGTCGCAATGTTTACATCGGTACAAAATATTAATAGAACCGAGTTTCATAGTATTTTACATCGGTACCGAACTGTTCGGATTTCAAAAGTGAAAGTCTTTGAACTTTCAGTACATCAGAAGAACGTCTTGGTTTCCTGACAGAGGCAAAAAGAAGGTCTGTTCAAAAGAAAAATTGGTTGACCGACTTTGGACCATTCACTGGTAGAACTTCTTGAGGAAAACTGCGTTCCATGGATACTGATGTGGAGTTCCATCAGGATGAGCGAGTCGATATGCTCTATGGGGTAGGACTTCAATTATCTGGAATGGTTCATCCCACTTCGGTTTAAGCGGACCAAGGTCAGGTCCCATTACGCGTTTGAGGACCAGATCGCAAACTCGGAATGAATGTGGCTTGAATTTAGAATTGACATATCTATCGCTTCTATGTTTGTAAGCGGCGTTCTTGAGTTTAGCACGAGCACGATGTTCTTCAAACAAGTCTAAATTAGCTTTCATGTTGTCCGAGTTGGACTCTTCGGTGAAATGCTGAATTCGGTAAGTAGGTTCACCGAGCTCGACTAGGACCACGGCTTCTGAACCGTAAGTTAGCGAAAACGGAGTTTCGCCGGTGGAAGTTCTGGAAGTTGTTCGATAGGCCCATAGAACGTGAGGCAACTCTTCAGGCCAGACTCCTTTGGCAACATCAAGTCGGGTTTTGAGGCCATTCTTTATGAGTTTATTAACAGCTTCAACTTGGCCATTGGATTGTGGATGATAGGGCGAAGAGAAAAAGTGTTTGATGTTATATTCTTCGCAAAGAGATTCAAGCCGTTTGCCTTCGAATTGTCGACCGTTGTCGGTGATAATGGAGTTCGGTACTCCGAAGCGACAAATGATGGACTTCCATACAAAGTCGACAACTTTATGTTCAGTTATCGTGGCTAATGGTTCGGCTTCAGCCCATTTGGTGAAGTAATCAACCGCAACAATGGCAAATCGGACGCCACCTTTTTCGGTCGGTAGGGGACCTATGAGGTCAATCCCCCATTTGGCGAAAGGCCATGGACTGTAAATTGACTTGAGCTCTTCAGGGGATTGATGAATATTTGGTGCAAAAAGTTGGCACTTCGGACATTTCTGGACCCATGCAGTGGCATCGGTTTTCAGAGTAGGCAAATAGTAGCCTTGTCGCAAAATCTTGTAGGATACGGCTTGTGCACCGGGATGACTCCCACAAATTCCTTCGTGCACTTCTTCGAGAACATATCGCGACTCGGATTCGGTCAAACATTTTAGGAGTGGGACCGAATACCCTCTTTTGAATAATGTTCCGTTGTCCAAAGTGTACCAAGCTGCTCGAATCCGAGCACGAGCTTCTTTAGGGTCTGAAGGTAAGGCCCAGTTTCCAAGTATTGAATAATGGGATCTATCCAAGTCGGAGGTTTTTGTGACGTCACCGGATCAACGGTTGCGACTTCATAAAGGAGGGTCGACAGCTGTTCTTGCTGTCCGACTTGGACATATTCCATGCTCTCCATCCCAGTACTCGAGGCTAGTCGGGACAAGGCGTCTGCTTGAACATTAAGAGTTCGGGGAATGTGTCCAACGTCGACGGAGAATTTTGATAACTTCCGGTTTGCCAAGGATAGATACGGTGTTAACCGAGGTTCCTTGACTTCATACGAGCCATTGATTTGATTAACCAAGAGTTGTGAGTCTGAGAAGACTTTGAGATACTTCACGTTCATGGATTCAGCTAAATTTAATCCGGATAGCAAAGCTTCATATTTGGCCTCGTTGTTGGTAGCGGGAAAAAGAAATTTAACCGAATGACAGAACAACTGGTTTTTCGGATTAGCCAAGACTATTCCTGCACCTGCTCGGTTTGCTGTAGAAGATCCGTCAATGTACAGAACCAATGGTTGGTTGTCATCGTGAACTTCTAATTTCGGAGTGAATTCGGCAATGAAGTCGGATAGGACTTGTGCCTTGATTGCAGTTGTCGGTTGATAGTGAATATCGAACTGTCCGAGTTCGACGGCCCATTTTATCATTCGCCCCGAGGTGTCAAGTCGGTGTAGGACTTGTCGTAGTGGATACGAAGTAAGGACAATAATGGAATGTTTTTGAAAATAAGGTCGTAATTTTCGAGCAGCAGTGACAAGTGCAGACGCTAACTTCTCCATAGGGGGATAGCGTAGTTCGGCATCATGTAGGGCCTTGCTGAAGTAATAAATAGGTGACTGCAACACACCTTCTTCACGTACTAAGGCGGCGCTGATCGCCGAATCACTAACTCCGAGGTACAAAAATAGCATTTCTTCGGGTTTCGGCTTCTGTAACGTCAGAGGGGAAGCAAGTGTTTCCTTTCTGCTGAAGAGTGCTTTTTGACATTCTTCGGTCCATTCAAAGCGCTTTCGTTTTTCGATTTCTTCAAAAAACGGTTTGCAACGATCCGTAGACTTGGAGATAAACCGATTGAGCGCGGCAAGTCGGCCAGTTAGGGCCTGAACACCCTTAACCGAGGTCGGGGGAGTTAAATCTTGAATGGCTTTTATCTTGGCCGGGTTGGCCTCGATTCCCCGTTGGCTGACCATATACCCTAAAAACTTTCCAGAGTCGACTCCGAAGGTACATTTCTTAGGATTTAAGACCATGGAATAAGATCGGATGATATCGAACATTTCTTGGAGGTGTGTTACATGGTCAGAAGCATGTACCGATTTGACAAGCATGTCTTTTACGTAGACTTCCATGGTATAACCTATGAGGTTGGCAAACATCTTGTTGACAAGACGCTGATAAGTGGCCCCAGCGTTCTTTAATCCAAACGGCATCATGGTATAGCAGTATAAGCCTCGGGCCGAAAAAAACGAGGTGTGCTCCGAGTCTCCGGGATCCATAGGAATTTGATTATAACTGGAATACGCATCCATAAAGCTCATCAGCTCGTGTCCCGAGGTGGCATCAACCATGTAATCTATGTGAAGAAGCGGGTAACTGTCTTTCGGACACGCTTTGTTCAGGTCGGAGAAGTCAATACATAACCTCCAAAGGCCATTGCTTTTCTTGACGAGGACGGGGTTTGAGACCCAGGTCGGGTACTTAACTTCCTTGATAAACTTGTTGTCTATGAGTTTCTTGACTTCCTCCTCCAAAGCTTTCTGGCGGTCTGGTCCCAACTTTCAATGCTTCTGCACGACTGGCCGAACAGTTGGGTCAAGATTTAATTTGTGGCTAGCGATACCGGGGTCAATTCCCTTCATATCTTCATGCTTCCATGAAAAATCGTCAGAATTGTTTCTAAGGAACGAAATGAGTTCAGACCGGAGAGGTTCTTGGAGATGACTCCCAATACGCAATGATTTTTTACGGATCGGCTCGTCAACATAAATCAACTTTACTTCTTCTCCGGGTTTAGCTCGATCACTTCGGCTTTTTTCTTTGAATTGAGTTCTAGGGTCCAACTCATCTTCTTCGGAAACTGGTTCTTTTCTGGGTCGTCTACCTCGGTCATCAGATATGGGATCCGAAGTGACGGGAGCAGTGATCCAAGATTTGGTTCCTCGGAAATGGCATCCGAGGTGACTGGTGGTGAAGGATTTTCTTCGTTGACCGTAGTAATGGAATGGACTCCGGTGGATGGTAAAAAAGTGACAAGTTCTCGAGCTTCTCTTTGATCTTCGAAATGTGTTCCTTCACCACGCGTCATCGGGAATTTGAGTGCATAATGGAAAATAGAAACTGCGGCTCGGAGTTTGTACAGAACAGTTCTTCCGATGATCGCGTTATACTCGTTGTTGATGTCAAGAATTTTGAAAGTTTCCATGACAAGCTTGGTGACATTTTCAGAAGTGCCAAATCTGACAGGCAAGGTGATTTCGCCGATGGGCTTCGAAATACTTCCATTAAACCCTTGTATCTGATCATTGCAAGGTCGGATATCCGCTGGGTCAAGACCCATTTTATCAAAGGCTTTTAGCATTAAAGTGCTTGAATAGGCCCCAGTGTCGACCATAACATGGTGCACTGGGATTCCACATATAGGAACGGTAATGACAAGTGCATCAGAGTGAGGGTGTGCAAAATGATTTGCATCCTCCATATTGAAAGTAATAGGGCAGGTTCGGGCATTGAGAACGTCTAGTAGATCCTTGGTGAAAACATGCTTGTCCGAATTATAGGCTTGCCTAGTGTAGGCTTTAACTTGCCGACGAGATAGAGTACCTCGGGAGTTATTTGTATTTACTCGATGGATGGTGATTCGCATCGGACTAGGAGATCGGCTTCTTTTACAGCCTCGAGAGTTTCTAGTTATTTCGCTATTGATCATTTCCGAGGTAAACATGGACACTTCTTTGTCTCCTTGTCGGATGCGTTTCGGCTTAGCACCTCGGTCCTCATCTTCATCCTCATCATACGGTTCAACTTGATGCCCCGACCCCCATTTTTGAGGGTCAGCGTTACGATAAAACTTCTGGAGCTGCGGATGACCAATTAAACGCAATAAGGCAGCTAACAGAGTCAAACATTCGTCAGTGTTGTGTCCCGGTGATTTGTGTTAATCCCAATATCGAGGTTTGTCCAATTTTTCCTCGGGCATCCGAAGTGGTTTGGGATCGAGCAGAATGCCTTTCCCTTTGATCTCTTCATATATGGTGGCAGCTCCAGCTGAATACACGGTTTGGCAACCAGATTTTACATCGGTTGCATATTGTTTCCGAGCTGCTCTAATTTCAGGGTCGTTGGCGTCTCCTCGGGGGTATCCTCTGAATTGAGCCTTGTTTTGTTTATCAAAGGATTTGTTTTTCTTTTTCTCGTCGGTTCTCGAATTAGATGACTTTGGGTTAAAATCAAAATCGCGGACCGAAATGACTTCCTCGGCAATGATATGTTGTTGAGCTCGGGCAAGGAACTCTTGAAAGGTGTTCGGCTTATTTTGGCATAATTTTCAGCGGAAAATCGAGTTTGGTTTCAGCCCGGCGATAGCCATAACAAGCAGGGTTTCAGGATGACAAGGCTCCATGTTTTGGAATCGGTCATTAAATCAGGCAATATAGTCCTTGATGCTTTCGTCGTCTTTTTTAGTCACATTTGCAAGGGATTCTTTTGGAATCAAACAAACTTGGGCCCCGATAAAGTGGGATCAGAAAGCTGACCTCAACTGTTGCCACTTCCAAATAGAGTGAAGAGGCAGAGAGTGGTACCATTTCTGAGCTCGAGGCCCCAGAGTTAAGGAAAACATACGACACCGAAGAGCTTCCGAGGCTCCATGCAGGTCCATCCATGATGTGTAGTGACTGAGGTGGGAGTCGGGATCCGAGGTCCCATCATACAGTCCAATTTGCGGAACTTTGACTTTCCTAGGCACAGGTTCCGAAGTGAGCTCAGGCGTGAGAGGGGAGTCGACTTCCAGGTATACTTGGGCCGAGGTCGAGGCCCGTCGAGGAGGATTTTCAGGCGTCCTTTGCCGACTCTTCAATTCGGCGATCCGTCGTCGCAACGTTTCAAGTTCAGAGGATTCTTGGCGAGCTCAGTTTCTTTCAATGTGCTGACGAAGGTCGGTCTGCACCGGGTTAGAAGTGATCCAGTGTCACGCATGAGGTGGCGAATGCCGTGAATGTCCAGACTGACTCTCAGCGGTTTCTTCACGTGGATTCACAAGGGGAGTTCGCCCAACATCGGCATGACGTGTAGTTTGTTCCGGGTGCGGCTGCGACGTTCGACTGCGAGGTTGGGATGTGGCGTGAGAGATAGTTCTGCCACCGTCGTGGCGCACCGGTGGAATCTGTTGATTGGCGGGAGTTGTGGGTATTACTGAATGTCCTGGTGCAATCATTGACGTTCCAGGGATTGTCTGAGCCATCAGGGTGGCAAACCCCCGTGCAAACTCTAGATTTTGGAACAGAACAGCATAATCTGGTATGTTCGGGGCCGCCGCTTGTCATCTGGCGGATTGGGTGGCACTACGGCTGTGGCCATCTCGTGACGTGTGACCACGATGATCCGAATGAGACATAATAACAGTCGTTGATGTGGGTGATCAAACAAGAATTGGAGATTGACCTCAAATACTTTATGAGCCCCTCCTTCTAGCACCAAACTGTTGTTATGCGATTATTAACAACAATCTGATAATAGATTTACTTGATGGTTATTAATGATTTGAACTGAACGTAAAGTATGTATGAAATACTCAACAATGGCCCCGGCCCGAGGTGAACCGAGGTGAAAAGCTTCTGGGAGCTGTTTCGCATTTCATTATAAGGAGGTTCGGTTCAGGAATCGAATCCCATACAAATATTATGAGCTCGCTATTTATAGCAACTTTTTGTGATACATATAGGGATTCGTGCATTGCTTTTTCTATAAAGCTACTTTTGGTGGGCGGCAGGGTCAATGGGTCCCGCTTGAATGATAGCGAATCTCGCAATTGGTGAGAATGGTGTGTAGGCGCCTTGTCACCTACTTTGGAGGTGACGACCTCGGTTTGTGTTGATCTCGGTTGGGGTGACATCGGTTGACAATGATCATTTCGGTCTTCTATGGTTATACCGGTTTGTCACGTGAACTGAGGTGATTTTGGTCCATGTCGGTGGAGGTGTTAATGTTGCCTAAGACGTTGTTCGAGGCTCTTAATAGTGAATTTCCGAGGCGGATGATAACAATAATGTAACGACATTATTTAAACAATGATTTTTTTCTTATTCTTTGTAAATGAATTGATAACTTTATACCTGGAGAATTCAATATTTTTCGTTGATTATATAAAATATCATCAGATAGTAGCTCCCAACACGTTTCCCATACATGTTCTGGTCGAGCCATAGAATCTGAAGATAGTAAAGACGAAAACATGCAACGTAATGACTCTGCAGATGCCCAATGACTTGCTTCGGTTATCCCGTCAATATACTCCTTATCGTCTTTCAATACACCCAAAGCATAACATGCTTCACGATATGAATCGTACTGGACATTGTCAATCTTTCTATAATCAGCAAAGCAAGTTGCACCCGAACAAAGTTTAGAAAAATACGGAGGTAATAGGCATCGCCACATCCCGGAGGCACATAGGGAAGTCTACCAATCTTGTTTCTTTGTTTTCTTGGGTACCACTTCTTATCATCTGCCCAAACAAAATGTTGAGGAGCCTCGACATAAGTGAGTTTTCTAGCTTCTAGGGACATCTTATTTGCTTCCATCCACTCCAGAAACATGCTGGTTTTGTCCTCATTCTTTTCCACGACATCATCTATTCTTTAAAATTGAGAGGAAAAGATTAAACAAATTAAACCAGTTAACTTAAAAAGTAATAAAAAAATATATATCAAGAGAGTTGACTATCATTTTATATTGCATGTTGTTAAAACAAACAATAATAATTTTAGAAAATATTAGCTATTGTGTTCAGTGATAATATGAAACATATATATACATGTATAAAATACAAATTTCTTAATTAAGTATAATAGAGTTTAGGTGAGTTACAGGAAAAAATAAATGAACAAATAAATGAACAGACAAACTAACAATAGAACAATCATAGGTTGAATTAGTGAACTTTATCAACTCATGTAGACTTACTTCAAATCTTCCAGAACAACTTCCACAAAACATGAAGTTTGGCCATCGATTTCTTTGATTTGCGGAGGTTGACGACTAACAACCCGCCCAATCACATCTATTGTAGATTAAAATAAAAAAACTCAGATTGTGAAAAAAAAAGTTGCTAAAAAATAGTTAAACTAATTGAAGAATAATAACAAACTTTACATAGATTTTTCATCATCATGACATAATAATATAAAAAGATAAAGAAAAGTACTTACCGAATAAATGATTCTCGTCTATATGAGTAGCCAAAGTGAGTTGTTCGAAACTTTTGAACTCAAACATAAAATTGGAAAAGGATCTCTCATAAATTTCAGTACACTTGGTCTTGCCGTAAAACTTAATTCTATACTCAAAAATTGAAGTCTTGTATTTTCCGCTGTTGTTCTCAACAATGAAATCCCTCAAACGATATACTTTTCCCTCCTTGAGTTTGGACTTGAAAAGATTCATAATATTTTTCTTCATTGTAGCGTGCACGCACATACCCTACAAAAAATAAAATTTTAATTTTAAATATGATACTAAATTATTGAATAAAATACGCAGTCGAATCCATACACCGACGTCCTATCATTGATGAAAGTTTTATCATAGCAACGAATCAAACGAAGCTTCTGTTAGAGGTATGCTGTAAAAGCTATGTTTTGCAGATTCTATCAATTCCATTTTGATCTGGCAATCATGTTTCGGTCAAAGTACATATATTTGCAGTTTATTTATTTATGCAATACATACTCCATGTCTTATATTGAGGTAGTGTGGTTCGAAGAGTTTCGAATAGAAAGATCACCTATCGGTTCCTTATAAGACTAAACTATTCGTTCACAGTCTAGACTGGTAGTGAGACCCCACTTGGAAAAAAACTGTAGTGTATTCTCGATTCAGTTGGTCTTTGACTGAAGGATTACACTAGCACTTATGTTAAGTGTTGAACAGGACCACAGAAGGATAAGGATATGAGACTCACTGATCGTTGTCGTAACCTAGACCTTCAGAGATTGATGCGTTCTCTTAAGCTGTAATATAATATAAAATAGGCATATATTTTTATTTCTTATTTATTTGATTTACCAAGTGATTCCTATTCTGTTAGGATGACATACGAGGTATTTTGGTAAGTAAGAATAATTATATGATGTGCTATTATAGATTATTTACAGTCACTATATTCCAGTGCGCTGGATTGATGACGTCCCCGAAATGAGCTGAGAAAGGAACATCATGTTAAACCCTACATGTATACGATTGTCTGACATAATGGTTAAAGGCTGAGTGGTACTAATTTCGGAAATGAATAAGAAGTTGATTAAATACTTTGTCAGTAATTTAATTAATCAACGGACGTTATATCTTAAACGTAGGGAGGTAAATCGATCAATCAGATTAATATTATTTAATCATGGAGGCTCGATTTTATTGGTAAAATAGTGGCTAAATGGGGAGAGCAATAATATTACTCTAGTGGGATGTTTTATTATTTAATTTCGTTAAATAGGAATTAATTTTATTCCATATTAATTAATTAATTAGGAGAATAAAATTCCTACTAGAATCTTCTCTTGGGATTAAGAGACTTGGGAGTCTTCTAGAAGATGAAGATTAGTGGGAAATATATTTCCTACATTATATTATTAATTGGAGTAAAATTAGGTTTCCTAAATTAGGATTTAATTCTTTCCATGATTATTAATTTAATTAGGAAAGGAAATTTCTACAAGAATCTTCTCTAGTGTTAGGAGACTTAGGAGTCTTCTAGAAGAGATGGATTAGTAGGAGATCTCCTTCCTAGATTGAGTTAGTATTGGATTAGGATTAGGAGTCCTAGGCCTAATGGAATAAGCCCATATTTAGCACCTCCTTAAGGTCCCTAATGGAGCCTATAAATACACCATGTCCCAATCTCTCCTACAATGTTGTGTTGGCCGAATTTCTCATCTACATACACGTGAGAATTGCTTTGTTCTAGAGTTAGGGAGATCCGATTAAACGCTCCACCAAGTTTAATCGGAATAGGTGTTTAGGTAATCCGTTAGAAGACTTTTTGGTACAATTGATTGAGCTTTCTAATATACATATATTCGGTCATCATCTCCTTTGGATCGCCGCCCATCGCCGCCGTGTACCACCGCCGGAGATCGCCAACCACCGCCGGAAGTCAGCCGAGCTCAGCCCAGCGCAACCGCACGTCACCGCGAGCAGTCGCGCATCGCCGAGCCCAACGCACGACGTCCAGCGACGCCCAGCGATCACGCCCGTTCGTCCCTACTGCTCGTTGTCCGCCCGTGCTGCCAGATTGCCAATCGTGTCGTCCCCAGCGCACAAGAAGTACGCGCGCATCATCCCGCGCGCGCCCAGGTGTCTTGCCCAGCACGTACGCGTCCGCCCACTCGCCAGGCCCAGTCTGCAGCAGCCTAGGAGTCCCGCATCAGCACGTGCGACATGTCCCAGCGCCCGACGCGCACACACGCTCGCTGCCCAGCATCCGTCCGCGTAGCCCAGCAACCCGCACGACAAGCCCAGTGCCCGACGCGCGTTTGCTGCCACCCGCGACCAGTGCCCGCGAGCTGCCCGCTGCACCCAACGACCGAGACCCACACACCGTCCGTTCGTGGTCCGTTTGACGTGTTGATTAGAATCAACTAAAGGCCAAACCTATCCGCCCATTAGGTTGTGGTGTTCAGACGAACTTCACCAACGGTACTCTACATCGTCTCAGAGTCGGCAAAAATTTTAAAAGGTAAACGTCCATATCCTAACTATAGATTCCGCTGCGTTGGGATTTATTTAGATAAAGTTCAATACTGTGCATGTTGTTTGACATTCCTAACAGAACCCAACAACTGGTATCAGACCCCAGGCTAATGCAAACTCGTGCACAGTTTGAATTTTGGACTTTGCCTGTCTACATG